>JAFBJZ010000556.1:0-15218 GCA_016785225.1 Psettodes erumei
TGTACAGCATGCAGTGGATGCAGATCGGGGGTCCCTGTGCTGGGCTGCTGGGCTGGGCTGGGCTGGGCTGTGCTGGGCTGGGCTGGGTGGGCTGGGCTGGGGCTGTGTGCAGCATGCAGTGGATGCAGATCGGGGTCCCTGTGCTGGGCTGGCTGGGCTGGGCTGGGCTGGCTGGGCTGGGCTGGGCTGGGGCTGTGTATATCATGGTGGATGCAGATCGGGGGTCCCTGTGCTGGGCTGGGCTGGGCTGGGCTGGGTGTGCTGGGCTGGGCTGGGTTACTGGGGCTGTGTATAGCATGCAGTGGATGCAGATCGGGGTCCCTGGGCTGGCTGGGCTGGGCTGGGCTGGCTGTGTGCTGGGCTGGGCTGTCCCTGTTGGCTGGGGCTGTGTGCTGGGCTGGGCTGGCATGCTGGGGTGGATGCAGATGGTGGATGCAGGGGGTCCCTGTGCTGCTGCTGGGCTGGCTGCTGGGCTGGGCTGTGCTGGGCTGGGCTGGGTTACTGGGGCTGTGTATAGCATGCAGTGGATGCAGATCGGGGGTCCTGTGCTGGGCTGGGCTGGGTGCTGCTGGGCTGCTGGGCTGGGCTGTGGGCTGGGCTGGGCTGGGCTGGGTTACTGGGGCTGTGTACAGCATGCAGTGGATGCAGATCGGGGGTCCCTGTGCTGGGCTGGGCTGGGCTGGGCTGGGGGCTGGGCTGGGTATAGCTGGCTGGGGCTGGGCTGTGTGTGTGGGCTGGGCTGTGGATGCAGCTGGGGCTGGGCTGTGCTGTGCTGGATGCAGATCTGGGGGCTGGGCTGGGCTGGGCTGGGCTGGGCTGGGCTGGGCTGGGCTGGGGCTGTGGCAGCATGCAGTGGATGCAGATCTGGGTCCCTGTGCTGGGCTGGGCTGGCTGGGTGGGCTGGCTGGGCTGGGCTTACTGGGCTGTGTACAGCATGCAGTGGATGCAGATCGGGGTCCCTGTGCTGGGGCTGGGCTGGGCTGGGCTGGGCTGGGCTGGGCTGGGTTACTGGGGCTGTGTATAGCATGCAGTGGATGCAGATCGGGGGGGGGTCCCTGGGCTGGGCTGGGCTGGGCTGGGCTGGGCTGTGCTGATGGGCTGGGCTGGGTTACTGGGGCTGTGTACAGCATGCAGTGGATGCAGATCGGGGTCCCTGTGCTGGGCTGGGCTGGGCTGGGCTGGCTGGGCTGGGCTGTGCTGTGCTGTGGATGGGATGGGGGTGTGGGCTGGGCTGGGCTGGGCTGGGCTGTGTGCATGCAGTGGATGCAGATCGGGGCTGTGCTGGGCTGGGCTGGGCTGTGCTGGGCTGGGCTGGGCTGCTGTGCTGGGCTGTGGATGCAGCTGGGGCTGTGCTGGGCTGGGCTGTGGGCTGGCTGGGCTGGGCTGGGCTGGCTTGCTGGGGCTGTGCTAGCATGGGCTGGATGCTGGGCTGGGGCTGTGCTGGGCTGGGCTGCTGGCTGGGCTGGGCTGGGCTGGGTACTGGGCTGCTGGGCTGGGGCTGTATAGCATGCAGTGGATGCAGATCGGGGGTCCCTGTGCTGGGCTGGGCTGGGCTGGGCTGGGCTGGGCTGGGCTGGGCTGGGCTGGGGGGCTGTGCTGCTGGGCAGCATGGGGTGGATGCAGATCGGGGGTGGGCTGTGCTGGGCTGGGCTGGGCTGTGCTGGGCTGGGCTGGCTGCTGTGCTGTGCTGGATGCTGGGCTGGGCTGCTGGGCTGTGTGCTGGGCTGGGCTGGGCTGGGCTGGGGCTGTGTATAGCATGCAGTGGATGGATGCTGGGCTGCTGGCTGGGCTGGGCTGGCTGTGCTGGGCTGGGGGCTGGGCTGGGCTGTGGCTGGGCTGGATGCAGGCTGGGCTGGGCTGGGCTGGGCTGGGCTGGGGCTGTGCTGGGCTGGGCATGCAGTGGATGCAGATCATGGGGTCCCTGTGCTGGCTGGCTGCTGGGCTGTGGGCTGTGCTGGCTGGGCTGGGCTGGGTGTACAGCATGCAGTGGATGCTGGGCTGGGCTGGGCTGGGCTGCTGCTGGGCTGGGCTGGATGGGCTGGGGGGGCTGGGCTGGGCTGGGCTGTGCTGGGTGGATGGGATGGGCTGGGCTGGGCTGGGCTGGGCTGCTGGCTGGGCTGGGCTGGGCTGGGCTGCTGGGGGCTGTGTACAGCATGCAGTGGATGCAGATCGGGGGTCCCTGCTGGGCTGGGCTGGGCTGGGCTGGGCTGATGGGCTGGGCTGGGCTGTGCTGGGCTGGCTGGCTGGGGCTGTGTATATGGCATGCAGTGGATGCAGATGGGGGGCTCCCTGTGCTGGGCTGGGCTGTGCTGTGCTGGGCTGGGGCTGCTGGGCTGGGGCTGTGTATAGCATGCAGTGGATGATGCAGGCGGGGGGTCCCTGTGCTGGGCTGGCTGTGCTGCTGGCTGGGCTGGGCTGTGCTGCTGGCTGGGCTGGGTTACTGGGGCTGTGTATAGCATGCAGTGGATGCAGATCGGGGTCCCTGCTGGGCTGGGCTGTGCTGTGTGCTGGCTGCTGGGCTGGGCTGGGGCTGTGTGCTGCATGCAGTGGATGCAGATCGGGGGTCCCTGTGCTGGGCTGGGCTGGGCTGTGCTGCTGGGCTGTGCTGTGTGGATGCATGGGTGGATGCTGGGATCTGGGCTGCTGTGCTGGGCTGGCTGGGCTGGGCTGGGTGGGCTGGGCTGGGCTGGGATACTGGGGCTGTGTGTAGCATGGGTGGATGCAGGGGGGGGTGTGCTGCTGCTGCTGGGCTGGGCTGGGCTGGGCTGTGCTGGGCTGCTGGCTGGGCTGGGTTACTGGGGCTGTGTATAGCATGCAGTGGAAGCAGATCGGGGGTCCCTGTGCTGGGCTGGGCTGTGCTGGCTGGGCTGGGCTGTGGGCTGGGCTGGGTTACTGGGGCTGTGTGCTGCATGCGGTGGCTGGGCTGGGCTGTGCAGCATGCTGGGGCTGGCTGGCTGGGGCTGTGCTGGGCTGGGCTGGGCTGGCTGGGCTGGGCTGGGCTGGGGGCTGTGCTGGGCTGTGCTGCATGTGGATGCAGATGGGCTGTGCTGGGCTGGGCTGGCTGGCTGGGCTGGGTTGCTGCTGGTTGCTGGGCTGTGTATAGCATGCAGTGGATGCAGATCGGGGCTGGGCTGGGCTGGGCTGGGCTGGGCTGGGATGGGCTGGGCTGGGTTACTGGGGCTGTGTATAGCATGCAGTGGATGCAGATGGGGGGGTCCCTGTGCTGGGCTGGGCTGGGCTGGGCTGGGCTGGGCTGGGCTGGGCTGCTGGCTGGGTGGGCTGGGGCTGTGTGCAGCATGCAGTGGATGCAGATCGGGGGTCCCTGTGCTGTGCTGGGCTGGGCTGGGCTGCTGTGCTGGCTGTGCTGGGCTGGGCTGGGTTACTGGGGCTGTGCATGCAGTGGATGCAGATCGGGGTCCCTGTGCTGGGCTGGGCTGGGCTGCTGGTGGATGCAGATGGGGGGTCCCTGTGCTGGGCTGGGCTGGGCTGGGCTGGGCTGGGTTACTGGGGCTGTGTGGGCATGCAGTGGATGCGGGGTCTGGGCTGGGCTGGGCTGTGCTGGGCTGGGCTGGGCTGGGCTGGGCTGGGCTGGCTTACTGGGCTGTGTACAGCATGCTGTGGATGCAGGGCGGGGTCCCTGTGCTGGGCTGGGCTGGGCTGGGCTGGGCTGGGCTGGGCTGCTGGGGCTGTGCATGTGGTGGGCTGGGGGGTGTGCTGGGCATGCTGTGGCTGGGCTGGGCTGGGCTGGTATAGCATGGCTGGGCTGGGCTGGGCTGGGCTGGGCTGGGCTGGGCTGGGGCTGTATAGCATGCAGTGGATGCAGATCGGGGGTCCCTGTGCTGGGCTGGGCTGGGCTGGCTGTGTGCTGGGCTGGGCTGGGTTACTGGGGGGCTGTGTACAGCATGCAGTGGATGCAGATCGGGGTCCCCCTGTGCTGTGCTGGGCTGCTGTGCTGGGCTGGGCTGGCTGGGCTGGGCTGGGCTGGGGTGGGGCTGGGCTGGATGGATGGGTGGATGCTGGGCTGTCCCTGGCTGGGCTGGGCTGGGCTGGGCTGGGGATGGGCTGGGCTGGGTTACTGGGGCTGTGTATAGCATGCAGTGGATGCAGATCGGGGTCCCTGTGCTGGGCTGGGCTGGGCTGGGTGCTGGCTGGGCTGGGCTGGGCTGGGCTGGGGCTGTGTATGCATGCGGTGGATGCTGATCTGGGGGTGGGCTGTGCTGGGCTGGCTGGGCTGGGCTGGGCTGGGCTGGGCTGGGCTGTGGCTGGGCTGTGTATGCATGGGTGGATGCAGCTGGGCCCTGTGCTGGCTGTGCTGGCTGTGCTGGGCTGGCTGCTACTGGGGCTGCAGCATGCGGTGGATGCAGGCTGTCCCTGTGCTGGGCTGGGCTGGGCTGGGCTGGGCTGGGCTGGGCTGGGGCTGTGCAGCATGCAGTGGATGCAGATCGGGGGTCCCTGTGCTGGGCTGGGCTGGGCTGGGCTGGGCTGGGCTGGGCTGGGCTGGGGCTGGGGCTGTGTGTGGCATGCGGTGGATGCAGATCGGGGGGGGCTGGGCTGGGCTGTGCTGTGCTGCTGGGCTGGGCTGGGCTGGGCTGCTGGCTGGGGCTGGGCTGGCTGGGCTGGGCTGTGCTGTGCTGGCATGTGTGATGCAGATGGGCTGGGCTGCTGCTGGGCTGGGCTGGGCTGTGTGCTATGCTGTGTACATGCTGGGCTGATGCTGGGCTGGCTGCTGCTGGCTGTGGCTGGGCTGGGCTGGGCTGGGCTGGGGCTGTGCAGCATGCTGGTGGATGCAGATGGGGGCTGGGGGGGCTGTGCTGGGCTGTGCTGCTGGCTGGGCTGTGCTGTGCTGGCTGGGCTGGGCTGGGGCTGGGGCTGTGTACAGCATGCATGGTGGATGCAGGCTGGGGGGTCCCTGTGCTGGTGCTGGGCTGGGCTGGGCTGGGCTGTGCTGGCTGGGCTGGGCTGGGCTGGGCTGGGGCTGGGGCTGTGTACAGCATGCAGTGGATGCAGATCGGGGGTCCCTGTGCTGTGCTGGCTGGGCTGGGCTGGGCTGGGCTGTTGCTGGGCTGTGTGCTGGGCATGTGTGCTGGATGCAGATGCTGGCTGTGCTGGGCTGGGCTGGGCTGGGCTGTGCTGTGCTGGGCTGGGCTGGGGTTACTGGGGCTGTGTACAGCATGCAGTGGATGCAGATCGGGGTCCCTGTGCTGGGCTGGGCTGGGCTGGGCTGGGCTGGGCTGGGCTGGCTGGGCTGGGGCTGTGCTGTATAGCATGCAGTGGATGCAGATGGGGGGTCCTGCTGCTGGGCTGGGCTGTGCTGGGCTGTGGGCTGGGCTACTGGGGCTGTGTACAGCATGCATGCTGGATGCAGATCGGGGCTGTGCTGGGCTGGGCTGGGCTGCTGGGCTGCTGGGCTGGGCTGGGCTGCATGCTGGGCTGTGCTGGGCTGGGGGCTGCTGTGCTGGGCTGGGCTGCTGCTGGGGCTGGGCTGGGCTGCTGTGGTGCATGGGCTGGGCTGGCTGGGCTGGGCTGCTGGCTGGGCTGGGCTGGGCTGCTGTGGGCTGCTGGGGCTGGGCTGGATGGGCTGGGCTGGGCTGTGCTGGGCTGGGGATGGCTGGGCTGGGCTGCTGGCTGGGCTGGGCTGCTGGGCTGGGCTGGGCTCATGCTGGGGCTGTGCATGCTGATGCTGGGCTGGGCTGCTGGCTGGGCTGCTGTGCTGGGCTGGGCTGGGTTACTGGGGCTGTGTATAGCATGCAGTGGATGCAGATCGGGGGTCCCTGTGCTGTGCTGGGCTGGGCTGGCTGTGCTGTGCTGGGCTGGGCTGGGGCTGGGCTGGCATGCTGTGGATGCAGATCGGGGGGGCTGTGCTGGGCTGGGCTGTGTGATGGCTGGCTGGGGGCTGTGGATGCTGTGCTGTGCTGGGCTGTGCTGGGCTGGGCTGGGCTGGCTGGGCTGCTGGCTGGGCTGGGCTGCTGGGTGCTGGGGCTGTGTGGGCTGCTGTGGCTGCAGCTGGGTCCCTGTGCTGGGCTGCTGGCTGGCTGTGCTGGGCTGGGCTGGGCTGGTGCTGGGGCTGTGCTAGCATGCTGTGGATGCAGATGGGGCTGCTGGGCTGGGCTGGGCTGCTGGGCTGGGCTGTGCTGGGCTGGGCTGGCTGGGCTGGGCTGGGCTGCATATGCTGTGCTGTGATGATGGCTGTGCTGGGCTGGGCTGGGCTGGGCTGGGCTGGGCTGGCTGGGCTGGGCTGGGTTACTGGGGCTGTGTACAGCATGCAGTGGATGCAGATCGGGGGTCCCTGTGCTGTGCTGGGCTGGGCTGTGCTGGGTGGCTGGGCTGGGCTGGGTTACTGGGGCTGTGTATAGCATGCAGTGGATGCAGATCGGGGTCCCTGTGCTGGGCTGGGCTGGGCTGGGCTGGGCTGTGCTGGGCTGGGCTGGGGCTGGGCTGTGGGCATGGTGGATGCAGATGGGGTCCCTGTGCTGTGCTGTGCTGGGCTGCTGGGCTGGGCTGCTGGGCTGGCATGGTGGGATGCAGATGCTGGGGGCTGTGCTGGGCTGGGCTGGGCTGGGCTGGGCTGGGGCTGGGCTGGGCTGGGCTGGGGCTGTGTATAGCATGCTGTGGATGCAGATCGGGGGTCCCTGTGCTGGGCTGGGCTGGGCTGGGCTGCTGGGCTGGGCTGGCTGGGCTGGGCTGTGCTGCAGCATGTGCTGGCTGCTGATGGTGGGGGCTGTGGCTGGGCTGGGCTGGGCTGTGCTGGGCTGGGCTGGGCTGGGCTGCTGGCTGCTGCTGGCTGTGGTGGGCTGTGCTGTGCTGGGCTGGGCTCCCTGGGGCTGGGCTGGGCTGGGCTGGGCTGGGCTGGGCTGTGCATGCATGCGGTGGATGCAGATCTGGGGGGGGCCTGTGCTGGGCTGGGCTGGGCTGGGCTGGGCTGGCTGGGCTGGGCTGGGCTGCTGGCTGGGGCTGTGTGCATAGCATGGGTGGATGCTGTGCTGGGGGGGCTGTGCTGGGCTGGGCTGGCTGTGCTGGGCTGGGCTGGGCTGGGGGCTGTGCTGCTGGGGATGCTGGGCATGCTGTGGTGCTGGCTGGGCTGGGCTGGGCTGGGCTGGGCTGTGCTGTGCTGGGCTGGGCTGGGCTGGGTTACTGGGGCTGTGTATAGCATGTGGTGGATGCAGGCTGGGGGGGTCCCTGTGCTGTGCTGGGCTGGGCTGGGCTGCTGGGGGCTGGCTGGGCTGGGCTGTGCTGTGCTGGCTGGCTGGGCTGGGCTGTGGCATGGCTGGATGCTGGGCTGTGCTGGGCTGGCTGGCTGCTGGTGCTGGGGCTGTGCTGCTGCTGGATGCAGCTGTGCTGGGCTGGGCTGGGCTGGGCTGGGCTGCTGTGCTGGGCTGGGCTGGGTTACTGGGGCTGTGTATAGCATGCAGTGGATGCAGATCGGGGGTCCCTGTGCTGGGTGGGCTGGGCTGGGCTGTGTGTGATGGGCTGGGCTGGGTTACTGGGGCTGTGTACAGCATGCAGTGGATGCAGATCGGGGGTCCCTGTGCTGGGCTGGGCTGGGCTGTGCTGTGCTGGGCTGGGCTGTGCTGGCTGTGCTGGGCTGGTGCTGGGCTGGGCTGGCTGGGCTGGGCTGGGCTGGGGCTGTGCTGGGCTGGGCTGGGCTGGGCTGGGCTGTGGGCTGTGCTGGGTGGGCTGGGCCTGGCTGCTGTGCTGGGCTGTGCTGGCTGGGCTGGGCTGTGCTGGGCTGGGCTGTGCTGGCTGGCTGGGGTGGATGCAGATGGGCTGTGCTGGGCTGGGCTGGCTGTGGCTGGGCTGGGTGCTGGGCTGGGCTGGGCTGGCATGGGGTGGATGCAGCTGGGCTGGGCTGGGCTGGGCTGGGCTGTGCTGGCTGGCTGGGCTGGGCTGGGCTGTGCTGCTGCATGGGTGGATGGATGGGTGCTGTGCTGGGCTGGGCTGGGCTGGGCTGGGCTGGGCTGTGCTGGCTGGGCTGGGCTGGGTTACTGGGGCTGTGTATAGCATGCAGTGGATGCAGATCGGGGGTCCCTGTGCTGGGCTGGGCTGGGCTGGGCTGTGTGTGATGGGCTGGGCTGGGTTACTGGGGCTGTGTACAGCATGCAGCATGCAGTGGATGCAGATCGGGGGTCCCTGTGCTGGGCTGGGCTGGGCTGGGCTGGGCTGGGCTGGGCTGGGCTGGGCTGGGCTGGGTTACTGGTGCTGTGTATAGCATGCGGTGGATGCAGATCGGGAGTCCCTGTGCTGGGCTGGGTGCTGGGCTGGGCTGGGCTGGGCTGGGCTGGGGGGGCTGGGCTGTGGGCAGCTGTGCTGGGTGGATGCTGGGGGTCCCTGTGCTGGGCTGGGCTGGGCTGCTGGGCTGGGCTGGGCTGTGCTGCTGGCTGGGCTGTGGGCTGGGCTGTGATGGGCTGGGCTGGCTGGGGGCTGTGCTGGGCTGGGCTGGGCTGGGCTGGGCTGGGCTGGGCTGTGTATAGCATGGCTGGTGGATCTGGGGGCTGGGCTGGGGCTGGGGGCTGTGTATAGCATGCAGTGGATGCAGCTGGGGCTGTGCTGGGCTGGGCTGGGGGGGCTGGGCTGGGCTGGGCTGGGTTACTGGGGCTGTGTACAGCATGCAGTGGATGCAGATGGGGTCCTGCTGCTGCTGCTGGGCTGGGCTGTGTGTGATGGGCTGGGCTGGGCTGGGCTGTGCTGGGCTGTGCAGCATGCAGTGGATGCAGCTGGGGGTCTGTGGCTGGGCTGCTGGCTGGGCTGTGCTGGGCTGTGCTGGGCTGGGCTGGGCTGTGGCTTGCTGCTGGTGCTGTGTGTGGCTGGCTGTGTGGATGGGATGGGCTGTGCTGTGCTGCTGGGCTGTGCTGGGCTGGGCTGGGCTGGGCTGTGCTGGGCTGGGCTGGGTTACTGGGGCTGTGTATAGCATGCGGTGGATGCAGATCGGGGGTCCTGTGCTGGGCTGGGCTGTGCTGGGCTGTGTGCTGGGCTGGGCTGGGCTGGGCTGCTGGGGCTGCTGGGCATGCTGTGGCTGGCTGGGCTGTGCTGGCTGCATGCTGGGGCTGGGCTGGGCTGGCTGCTGGGGCTGGCTGGGCTGGGCTGGGCTGGGCTGGGCTGGGCTGGGTTGCTGGGGCTGGGCTGGCATGGGGTGGATGCTGGGCTGTGCTGTGCTGCTGGGCTGGGCTGGGCTGGTGATGGGCTGGGCTGGGTTACTGGGGCTGTGTATAGCATGCAGTGGATGCAGATCGGGGGGGTCCCTGCTGGGCTGGGCTGGGCTGGGCTGTGCTGGGCTGGGCTGGGCTGGGCTGGGCTGGGTGGATGGGCTGTGCATGGGTGGATGGGCTGTGCTGGGCTGTGCTGTGCTGCTGGGCTGGGCTGGGCTGGCTGCTGTGCTGGCTGGCTGGGCTGTGCTGGGCTGTGCTGGGCTGGGCTGGGCTGGGCTGGGCTGGTGGCTGGGGCTGTGTAGCATGTGTGGATGCTGGGCTGGGCTGTGCTGGGCTGGGCTGGGGGCTGGGCTGGGCTGGGCTGGGCTGGGTGGATGTGGGCTGCTGCTGGCATGCTGTGGATGCTGGGCTGGGCTGGGCTGTGCTGGGCTGTGCTGGCTGGGCTGCTGGGCTGGGCTGGGCTGGGTTACTGGGGCTGTGTATAGCATGTGGATGTGGATGCAGATCGGGGTCCCTGTGGGTCCCTGTGCTGGGCTGGGCTGGGCTGGGCTGGGCTGGGCTGGGTTGCTGCTGGGCTGTGTGTATGCATGGTGGATGCAGATCGGGGTCCCTGTGTGCTGGGCTGGTTGCTGGCTGGCTGTGCTGGCTGGCTGGGCTGTGCTGCTGGCTGGGCTGTGTGGATGCTGGGCTGGGCTGTGCTGGGGGCTGGGCTGGGCTGGGCTGGGCTGGGGCTGGGGCTGTGTATGCATGGGTGGATGCAGATCTGGGGGGCCCTGTGGGCTGGGCTGGGCTGGGCTGGGCTGTGCTGGCTGGGCTGGGTGGCTGGGCTGCTGTGGCTGTGGATGGGATGTGGGCTGTGCTGGGCTGGGCTGGGCTGGGCTGGGGCTGGGCTGGGTGCATGGGGTGTGTGCAGCATGCTGGGCTGGGCTGGGCTGGGCTGTGCTGGGGCTGGGCTGGGCTGGGCTGGTTACTGGGGCTGTGCTGGGCATGCTGTGGATGCAGGCTGGGGGGTGCTGGTGCTGGGCTGGGCTGGGCTGGGCTGGGCTGGGCTGGGCTGGGCTGGGCTGGGTGGGCTGGGCTGTGTGCATGCTGTGGATGCAGATGGGGTGCTGTGCTGTGCTGCTGCTGGGTGCTGGGCTGGGCTGTGCTGGGCTGGGCTGGGCTGCTGGCTGGGCTGGGCTGGCTGCATGGCTGTGCTGGCTGGGCTGGGGGGCTGTGCTGTGGCTGGCTGTGCTGGGCTGGGGGCTGGGCTGGGCTGGGCTGGGCTGGGGCTGGGGCTGTGTGCAGCATGCAGTGGATGCAGATCGGGGTCCCTGTGCTGGGCTGGGCTGGGCTGGGCTGGCTGGGCTGGGCTGGGTTACTGGGGCTGTGTACAGCATGCAGTGGATGCAGATCGGGGTCCCTGTGCTGGGCTGGGCTGGGCTGGGCTGGGGCTGGGGCTGCTGGGCATGGGCTGGGTGGGCTGGGGGGCTGTCCCTGTGCTGGGCATGGGTGGCTGTGCTGGGCTGCTGGGCTGGGCTGGGCTGGTGGATGCTGGGCTGTGCTGGGCTGGGGGCTGGGCTGGGCTTGCTGGGGCTGTGGCATGCGGTGGATGCTGGGCTGGGGTCCCTGCTGGGCTGGGCTGGGCTGTGCTGGGCTGGGGGCTGGGCTGGGCTGCTGTGGCTGGGCTGTGCTGTGCTGTGGATGCAGCTGCTGCTGGGCTGTGCTGTGCTGGGCTGGGCTGGGGGCTGGGCTGTGTGGTGCTGGGCTGGGCTGGGTTACTGGGGCTGTGTATAGCATGCAGTGGATGCAGATCGGGGTCCCTGCTGCTGGGCTGGGCTGGGCTGCTGGCTGTGATGGGGGCTGGGCTGGGTTACTGGGGCTGTGCATGCAGCATGCAGTGGATGCAGATCGGGGTCCCTGTGCTGGGCTGGGCTGGGCTGGGCTGGGCTGGGCTGTGCTGGGGCTGGCTGGGCTGTGTGCTGGGCTGTGGGCATGGGCTGGTCCTGCAGGCTGCTGGGCTGTGCTGTGTGCTGGGCTGGGCTGGGCTGGGCTGTGCTGTGGCTGGCTGTGGCTGGGCTGGGCTGGGCTGGGCTGCTGGCTGGGCTGGTGCTGCATGGGCTGGGATGGGGGTGGGCTGGGCTGGGCTGGGCTGGGCTGGGCTGGGCTGGGCTGGGCTGGGCTGGGCTGTGCTGGGCATGGCTGGGCTGGGCTGGGCTGTGTGCTGGGCTGCTGTGTCATGCTGGCTGGGCTGGGCTGGGCTGGGCTGCTGTGGATGCAGGGGGGCTGTGCTGGGCTGGCTGTGCTGGGCTGGGCTGGGCTGGGTTACTGGGGCTGTGTACAGCATGCGGTGGATGCAGATCGGGGGTCCCTGTGCTGGGCTGTGCTGGGCTGGGCTGGGTGGCTGGGCTGGGCTGGGCTGGGCTGGGCTGTGTACAGCATGCAGTGATGTGCAGCATCCCTGTGCTGGGCTGTGCTGGGCTGGGCTGTGCTGTGCTGGGCTGGGCTGTGCTGGGCTGGGCTGGGCTGGGCTGGGCTGGGCTGGGCTGGGCTGCTGGTGGGCTGGGCTGGCTGCTGGGCTGGGCTGCTGCTGGGTGCTGCTGGGTGGGTGCTGGGCTGGGCTGGGCTGGGCTGATGCTGGGCTGGGCTGGGCTGGGCTGGGCTGGGCTGGGCTGGGCTGGGCAGCATGCTGGCTGGATGTGGGCTGGGGTGGCTGCTGGGCGGGCTGTGGGCTGGCTGCTGGGCTGGGCTGTGGCTGGCATGCGGTGGGCTGGGCTGGGCTGGGCTGGGCTGGGCTGGGGGCTGGGCAGCATGGGCTGGCTGGGCTGGGTGCTGTGCTGTGGCTGGGCTGGGCTGGGTGCTGGGCTGGGCTGCTGGGCTGGGGTGGCTGGCTGGGCTGGGCTGGGCTGGGCTGGGCTGGGCTGGGCTGGGTTACTGGGGCTGTGTACAGCATGCAGTGGATGCAGATCGGGGGTCCCTGTGCTGGGCTGTGCTGGGCTGTGCTGGGCTGTGCTGGGCTGGGCTGGGGCTGGGGGCTGGGCTGTGCATGGCATGGGTGGATGCAGGCTGGGGGGCTGCTGCTGGGCATGCTGTGCTGGCTGCTGCTGGGCTGGGCTGGGCTGGGCTGGGCTGGGCTGTGCTGGCTGGGGGCTGGGGGCTGGGCTGGGCTGGGCTGTGCAGCATGCAGTGGATGCAGATGTGGGGCTGTGCTGGGCTGGGCTGGGCTGGGCTGGGCTGGCTGGGCTGGGCTGGGTGGATGTGCTGGGCTGGGGCTGGGCTGGGCTGGGCTGGGGGCTGCTGTGCTGTGCTGTGCTGGTGCTGGGCTGGGCTGCTGCTGGCTGGGGGCTGGGCTGGGCTGGGTGCTGGGCTGTGTATAGCATGCTGTGGATGCAGGGGGGCTGGGCTGGGCTGTGCTGGGCTGTGCTGGGCTGGGCTGGGTGGGCTGGGCTGGGCTGGGTTACTGGGGCTGTGTATAGCATGCAGTGGATGCAGATCGGGGGGTCCTGCAGCTGGGCTGGCTGCTGTGCTGGGCTGCTGGCTGTGTGCTGCTGCTGGCTGGGCTGGGGGCTGCATGTGTGATGCTGCATAGTGGGATGTGCTGCATGGCTGGTGCTGTGCTGTGCTGGCTGTGCTGGGCTGGGCTGGCTGGGCTGGGCTGTGCTGTGGGCTGGGCTGGGTTACTGGGGCTGTGTACAGCATGCAGTGGATGCAGATCTGGGGGGGCTGTGCTGGGCTGGCTGCTGGGCTGCTGGCTGGGCTGGGCTGTGTGCTGGGATGCTGGGCTGGGCTGGGCTGGGCTGGGCTGGGCTGGCTGGGCTGGGCTGGGGCTGCTGCAGCATGGGCTGGATCTGGGGGGCTGTGCTGGGCTGGGCTGGCTGTGTGCTGGGCTGGGTGGTGGCTGTGGCTGTGCTGGGCTGGGCTGTGCTGCTGGCTGGGCTGGGGCTGGTGCTGGGCTGTGTGGATGCTGTGCTGGGGTCCCTGCTGCTGGGCTGCTGCTGGGCTGGGCTGGGTGCTGGGGCTGTGTGCAGCAGCTGGTGGATGCTGGGGGGTGGGCTGTGCTGGGCTGGCTGGGCTGGGCTGGGTTGCTGGGGCTGTGCTGTGCTGCTGCATGTGCATGGGATGGTGGATGCTGGGGGTCCCTGTGCTGGGCTGGGCTGCTGGCTGCTGGGGCTGGCTGGGCTGGCTGGGCTGGGCTGGGCTGGGCTGGGGCTGTGCATAGCATGCAGTGGATGCAGATCGGGGGTCCCTGGCTGGGCTGGGCTGGGCTGGGCTGGGCTGCTGGGGCTGTGCTGGCTGGGCTGGGCAGGCTGGGGCTGTGTGGGCATGGGGTGGATGCAGATGCTGGGCTGGCTGTGCTGGGCTGCTGGGCTGGGCTGTGTGTGTGGGCTGGGCTGGGCTGGGCTGTGGCTGGTGCTGGGCTGGGCTGGGCTGGGCTGGGCTGCTGCTGGGCTGGGCTGGGCTGGGCTGGGCTGGGCTGTGCTGGGCTGGGCTGGCTGTGCTGGGCTGTGCTGCTGGGCTGGGCTGGGCTGTGCTGGGCTGGGCTGGGCTGGGCTGGGCTGGGCTGGGCTGGCTGGGTGCTGGCTGGGCTGGGCTGTGTGTGGGCATGCTGGGTGGGGATGGGATGCAGATCTGTGCTGTGCTGGGCTGGGCTGGGCTGGGCTGGGCTGGGTTACTGGGCTGTGTGCAGCATGCAGTGGATGCAGATCGGGGTCCCTGTGCTGGGCTGGGCTGCTGGGCTGGGCTGGGCTGTGCTGGGCTGGGCTGGGCTGGGCTGGGGCTGTGGCTGTGCATGCTGTGCTGGGATGGGGGGGCTGTGCTGTGCTGGGCTGGCTGGGCTGGGCTGGGCTGGGCTGGGCTGGGCTGGGCTGTGCTGGGCATGTGGTGGGCTGGTGCTGGCTGGCTGGGCTGGGCTGGGCTGGCTGTGCTGGGCTGGGCTGCTGGGCTGTGCTGGGCTGTGTATAGCATGGCTGATGCTGGGCTGGGCTGCTGGGCTGGCTGTGCTGGCTGCTGGCTGGGCTGGGTTAGCATGCTGTGGCTAGCATGCTGTGGATGCAGGCTGGGCTGGGGTGTGGGCTGGGCTGGTACAGCATGCTGTGGATGCAGATGGGCTGTGCTGGCTGTGCTGTGCTGGGCTGGGCTGGGTTACTGGGGCTGTGTATAGCATGGGGTGGATGCCTGGGGTCCCTGTGCTGGGCTGGGCTGGGCTGGGCTGGGCTGTGCTGGGCTGGGCTGGGCTGGGCTGTGTGGGGGGTGGATGGATCGGTCCCTGGGCTGGGTGATGCTGGGCTGCTGCTGCTGGCTGTGCTGTGCTGCTGGGCTGGGCTGCTGGGCTGGTGTGGGCAGCTGGCTGGGCTGGGCTGTGCTGGGCTGGGCTGGGCTGTGCATGCAGTGGATGTGCTGGGCTGTGCTGGGCTGTGCTGTGCTGGGCTGGGTGTGCTGGGCTGGGCTGGGGCTGGGCTGTGGATGCAGATGGGCTGTGCTGTGCTGGGCTGGGCTGGGCTGGGCTGGGTTACTGGGGCTGTGTACAGCATGGGTGGATGCAGATCGGGGTCCCCTGTGCTGTGCTGGGCTGGGCTGGCTGTGCTGGGCTGGGCTGGGCTGTGGGCTGTGGCTGGATGCTGGGCTGCTGCTGGGCTGGTGCTGGGCTGGGCTGGGCTGGCTGGGCTGGGGCTGGGCTGTGCTGTGCTGGGTGGGCTGTGCTGCATGCTGGATGCTGCTGTGCTGGGCTGGGCTGGGCTGGGCTGGGGTGGATGGGCTGGGCTGGGTTACTGGGGCTGTGTATAGCATGCAGTGGATGCAGATCGGGGGTCCCTGTGCTGGGCTGGGCTGGGCTGTGCTGGGCTGGGCTGGGCTGGGCTGTGTGTGCTGGGCTGGGCTGTGCTGTGCTGTGCTGGGCTGGGCTGGGCTGGGCTGGGCTGGGCTGGGCTGGGCTGGGGCTGTGTGCAGCATGCGGTGGATGCAGATCTGGGCTGGGCTGTGCTGCTGGCTGGGCTGGGCTGGGCTGGGCTGGGCTGGGCTGGGCTGGGCTGGGCTGGGTTACTGGGGCTGTGTATAGCATGCAGTGGATGCAGATCGGGGGTCCCTGTGCTGGGCTGG
>JAFBJZ010000558.1:0-10679 GCA_016785225.1 Psettodes erumei
AGACCAACTTTTGGCAGCTGCGCAGAATCATTTTCAACTTGAAGGGAGTTTTACTGTAATGCACATGGACAAAGATTTCGATAATCAATTCTTCACACTAACATCAACCGATGTGGTTAATGACAAGGACACAATCAAACTAGTTCAAACAGAACCTTCTGTTATTTTGACATTGACTTCTGTCAGTGAGCCTTCAGCTTCCTCCACTCCTGCTGGATCAGTGTCCTCAAGATGAGAGTTCCTCAGCCAGCTCATCTGACACCATCATTTTACAACCTTCAGCGCAGTATCGATCAGAGCGTTGGCCAACCAATTTGTGATACCCATCTTTTCATATGGTGTCAATGATTCTTGAAGCTGGAAATAAAGCTTATGAACATGATGGCTCACTCCTTCAGGATCCAAGTATCTACTCTGACATACTAGAGAAACTTGCAGAAGCGATCTACCACTACCAGGTATATCCCAGTGCTCTCCAACAACTGGAAGTTGTAGAAGCTCTACTAAACAAGCACCCATGCTTGAGGGAGCCTGGAACATCATATTCAGGCATATATTGGTGGCAGAATCGTCTCAAAATGAAGATGGCCAACCGAAGTAAACTGAAAAGGCAAAATGTCCCTTGTCCTGAGCTTCACATCAACTCCTTGAAAAGGAAGGCCCCTGGCGAGAGACATCCTGCAAAAAAATGCAAGAAACCGAAGAGAGCTGAGGTAAATTTCCTTCCTTCACATCCAAGTGGAGAAACCAATGACAGTCTGGAGAGGGACAGACAAGAGCTCCTTAACAAGGTTAAGAAGAACAACAATGATAAATTAATTAAAGAAAAAATGGCCAACACATTTTCCTATCGAAGACTCCTGGTTGTGAGTGATAGTCCTGCTGCTGCTGACTTCAAACAGAGATGGCCTGCTTTGTTTTGTGAAGCTGAGGTAGGTAAATTTATAAAGCCTTAAATATTTTACTTGCTTTATTGAGCTGTGTCTCAAGATGAGACATTAAACCATCATCCGCAGCCTTATACTGTACCTTGGTGAGAAGGAAGAGGAACTATAGTATGATTTTAATAATTTAAAAATAAATTGAATGACACAAGTTAATCTAATGTTCAAGTTAAGAGGAAAGCAAACAACGGAATAGAGATATTCTTGTATTCATTCTTCCCTGATAATGAAGTCACTTTGAATGATTCATGAATTCTATTATTTCTTTCTCAATAAGATTCTTCTTTTTTGTTGTACGTTGTATGAAGGAGGACAGCCAGAGCGATGTCAGTAACCACATCCTCAAAATACTCGTCGTCCATGGTGCTGATGAGGATCCAGTCAATGTCTCCATTCTTGTCGAAGGCCATGACATTTTGCCAGGGTGCAACAGTAATGCGAAAGCTTGCTCACTGCTCATGGGACTGATTTCTGCCCTTAACTTGGCATACCCTCCCACTTTGTGCTACACTTTTGAAGTCTTCCAAAAACTCTTGCTGGAGCTGGATGGATTTAAACTGTCCCCAAAAGTAAACACCTTAAAGTTGAAGTTACTTTCCTAAATGCATGTCATGACTTTGTCATCCTGGAGGAGAAAAATGTGCCATCAGGCATGGACCCTTGTTGAGAATGTAGCATTATGCATGGACCCATGTGAAGAAATGCCAAGAATCAGCACTGAGTTCCAGTTCATCTTGGTTTACTTGTGGGAAGTTACCTGTCATAAATGTTTTTTCTTTTTTTTCTCAAATAAGGTATCTGTTAATTACAGTTAAGATTTTATTCTTCATCTATGATGGTTAGATACCTTAAGTTGTTCATTTTTAATTGATTCTGTTGATTTTATTTCATTAATGTTTTAATTGAATTCTTAAAAGTGCACTAGTCTAGAGGACTGGTTGAAATGTTGAAATTCCACTGTTTCAGAGTGTAGGTTTGTAAGATTTGAGAAGTGACTATGTTACCAGATCTATGTTGGATGTGGTGTATAATGGGTAATACTGTGTCTTTGCTCTTTCCCAGTAATACCAACCTTTCAGTAGTATGATACAAATTTAGATATTTTTCTTTTTTAAAAAATATACGTAGTCTTTACCTTTTGCTGGAGATACATCTTGAATTTACTGTTAGTACAGATTGTGATGCAGTACAATATAATGCACTTTAACTCTCAAAGAAGTTGTTTTGAGCCTGTTTGTGTGTTAAACGTTCTTGAATATCTGAGTATTATATTTCTGTAACGGATGTTGAAATTCTGTTTCAGAGAGTTGCAAGTTTTTCACTGCATATTTCAAAAGCACTATTCCAGATATGTACTGTATGTACAAAAGTATTGGGACACCTGCACAATATAATGCTATTGACAGTGTTCCTAATATTTTGGCACAATAGTGTATATTGGATGTAGTGTATACTGTGTAATACTGTCTGTTTGTTCTTTTTATGTCAGTCATGCCAATGTTAAATTTATGACTGCCCCATAAAAGTTTGGGCAGATCAATCCACAATAGTAGTGGATTTACCTTAATGATACTTGTTTGTTGAACTGTTTTAAATGAAAAATAAACACTTTAATTGCATTGTAATTTAGTTGTGTAATATGTGATAAATATATATTAAATGCATAGTGTATTGGTTAAATTTATTCAGTAACATTTATCAAAAGAAAACTGGCAATGATTACCTAATTTTAGTGAGTAATGTAACTTAATGCAACCAAGTAAATCAAAATACCAAGCACAAGAAAATAATTAAAATCTACTAAATTACAGCAGTACAGCAAATACTACAGATATATACAGTTTACTTAAAATTTTGAGGAAAATGATGTTCCTGTCTATGAAAAACAAGTAGAACTTTACATAATTTGTTTAAATAAATGTAACTTAAAACTTGGAAACTTGGATAATTAAGTAAATGTTACTTAATATCTCTTATCCACTGTATAAACGAGCTAAAGTCAGTCACAGCATGACTTTCTTCCATATAGAGCACATTTCATTCATAATATTATATATACAGGCCAATAATTCCTGCACATTTTGTTTCTATGCATGGCTTCCAATGGCACTGGGTCACTTGTGTTTATTGATGATGTGACAAAAGATAGAAGCAGCCGGATGAATTCTGAAGTGTATAGGGATGTACTTTCTGCTCAGATTCAGCCAAATGCAGCAAAGTTGATTGGACAGCGCTTCACAGTACAGATGGACAATGATCCAAAATGTACTGCAAAAGCAACCCAGGAGTTTTTTAAAGCAAAGAAGTGGAATATTCTGCAATGGCCAAGTCAATCACCAGATCTCAACCCAATCGAGCACTTTCACTTGTTTAAGACAAAACTTAAGGCAGAAAGACCCACAAACAAGCAACAACTGAAGACCGCTGCAGTAAAGGCGTGACAAAGCATCACAAAGGAGGAAACCCAGCGTTTGATGTCCATGGGTTCCAGACTTCAGGGAGTCACTGCCTGCAAAGGATTCTCAACAAAATATTGAAAAGTAACATTTTACTTAGGGTTATGTTTATTTGTTCAATTACTTTTGAGCCCCTGAAATGAGGAGCGTTTGTATAAAAATAGTTACAAATTCCTACATGTTTAATCATATCTTTTTGTTCAACCCCTTGAATTAAACCTTAAAATCTGCACTTCAATTCCATTGTAGTTGTTTCATTTCAAATCCAATGTGGTGGCATGCAGAGCCCAAATCATGAAGATTGAGTCGCTGTCCAAATATTTCTGGGCCTAACTGAATCTCATCAGTTGCACAGGCCTCTTCTGCAGTGGTTTCCACTCTTCATTTGTATATTATTTTTAATATTTTATTATCATTGTTTATGTATCTGATATATTTTTGCACATGTATGTATATAGAGTACATTCAGATAACTTGTACTGTTTTGTGTAATAAAACACATCTGTTTCTGTAAGATTCCTTTAAGAAATAAAATAGAGGAACGAAGTACATAAATCGTGTGTGATCTGCGCGCAGTAACACACTTGTTCGGAGTTTGTTTTTTGACGGACGCAGTGAAGACGCTTCTGGCTCCCAGCCTTGATCAGAAGAAATTAAACGATGCGATGCTTGCTTCCTTCTGATCTCTGATGGAGGGACATATGAGAGTCGTTGTCGTCCTTTTTATATGTAAGTTATAAACCACATCATTTCTGTAAAGCATTTCCTCCAAATGAAGTTTTAGCCCAGAAGTCCAGAAGGTTTTTTTCAGTCAGTCTGGAGACATTATGACGGAGCTGCTTTAGTTATTTCTCATCATATTACCTAGCTAATTTCTAATTTTATAAGATGAGATGAGATAATACAGAATAGAATAGAATAGAAACTTTATTGATCCCACGATGGGGAAATTTGTTCATTTCCTCAGCTCCATTACAGAAAGAACAAAGCAATTGAAATGTACCACATAAGTTACACAACAAAAAATTTAAAAAGGAAACAACATATACAGCGGGGCATTGTATACAAAAAAAACACTATATACAAACAGCAGAGCATACACGGTATGCAGTTATGCAGTTATGGGTGGAGGGTTGTGGAGGTGTTTGGGTAATAAATAAGTGAATAAATATGTGTGTTGGTTGTAAGGTGGCAGTAAAGTGACCGAGTGACTCTCAGCATCATGATGCGTTGTAGAGTCTAACTGCTGCTGGGATGAATGACCTGCGAAAGCGCTCCTTCCTGCAACGAGGGTGTTTCAGTCTCTGACTGAAGGAGCTGCTCAGCGCACCCACGGTCTCATGCAGAGGGTGATGGGGGTTGTCCATAATGGATGTCAGCTTCGTCAACATCCTCCTCTCACCCACCACAACCACAGACTCTAGGGGACATCCCAGCACAGAGCTCGACCTCCGCACTAGTTTGTCGATCATGCTCCTGTCTCTGTCGGTGCATCCACCCCCCCAGCAGGCTACTGCGTAGAAAATGGTGGATGCCACAACAGAGTCATAAAAGGTTCTCAGCAGAGTCCTGCAGACTCCGAAGGACCTCAGTCTTCTCAACAGGTGGAGTCGACTCTGGCCCCTCTTGTACAGAACATTTGTGTTTGTGGACCAGTCCAGTTTGTTATTGAGGTGAACACCCAGGTACTTGTACGAGTCCACTATCTCGATGTCTCTTCCCTGGATGTTCACTGGTGTGGTAGGGGGTGACTTCCTCCTGAAGTCTATCACCATCTCCTTTGTCTTGCTGGCATTGATCTGCAGAGCATTGAACTCACACCAGTCAACAAAGTCCCTGATGACCCCCTGTATTCCCGGGTCGTTTCCCGTCTGATATGCATCCGATGATGGCCGTATCATCCGAGAACTTCTGTAGGTGGCAGTGGTCTGAGTTATATCTAAAGTCCGAAGTGTACAGACTAAACAGGAAGGGTGAGAGGACTGTGCCCTGTGGCACCCCCGTGCTGCAGACTACCACATCAGACACACAGTTCTGGAGCCTCACGTACTGTGGTCTGTTGGTGAGGTAGTCAATGGTCCATGTAGTCAGCTGCTCGTCCACTCCAGCTGCCTCCAGCTTCCCTCTCAACAGTGCAGGCTGGATGGTGTTGAAAGCAGTGGAGAAGTCAAAGAACATGACCCTCACAGTGCTCCCTACCTGCTCCAGGTGAGAGAGGGACAGTGTAGCAGGTAGATGACGGCGTCATCCACCCCGAGGCCGGGCCGGTAGGCAAACTGCAGGGGATCCAGCGCTGAGCTCACCAGTAGGCGGAGGTGATGGAGGATGAGCCTCTCCATAGCCTTCATCAGGTGCGACGTCAGGGCCACAGGTCTGAAGTGGTTGGGCTCCCTGGGGTGCGTGATCTTGGGCACAGGAACCACGCAGGAAGTCTTCCACAGTTCAGGAACCCTCTCCAGACTCAGGCTCAGGTCAAAGATATGCAGGACCACCTGACAGAGCTGGTCTGCACATTCCCTGAGCAGTCTGGGGCTGATTCCGTCTCGACCTGCTGCCTTCCTGATCTTTGTCCTCCTGAGCTGGCTCCTCACCTGATTCGCTGTGAGGCGTAGGCTGAGCTGGGCTGGGGGAGGGATGTGGCCGGCTTTGTTGTGGGTGGGTATGTGTGTGGATGTGGGGATGGGGGTGTTGGGCCAGCGTAACACGTGGTCACCAATTGTTCTTTACCTCACGGGGGCACCATTTGCTGGGGCACCCTTTGTTGAGGTTGCCTACTAAAGGCACTAATTATTGGGGTTTGGCTATCCAAAATAGTTAATAATTATTAGAATAATAATTATTAATTATTAAATAATTGGATCTAATACATTAGATCACCTCGGGGCACCACCCTTGTTACAAGGGAAAGATAGCCAATTTATTAAATCAATCTCATAACTAGTACTAAATTGTCAATTTGGAACTCTGATTAATAATTAATTTAATAACTAGAACCAAAATTACCAGATTAACAACTAGTTTAGGTAGAAGGAATTTGGAGTTCTTGACCGTGTAGAGGTTGGCGGAATTCACTCTTGTGCAACATTAAACAGACAACAGGTATGTTAAATAATCATTTATTAACAAGAATAAGAGAAAAGGAAACATACAATCTAGCTACAGTGTACTTTCTACAGGTGTGTGCGTGTGTGTGTGTGTGTGTGTGTGTGTGTGTCTGGGTGTGTCAAAATGGCTGCTGGGGTCTGGAGACCCTGAACAAAGAAGATCTGTGGAGGCACTCAGACCATGTGCTGGGTGAGTGTGTGTGTGTGTGTGTGTGTGTGTGTGTTTCATGAGGTGCCAGGTTAGAGGAAGGATGGTTAGTTAGCATGCAAGCGTAACCTAACTTCATCTACTTAACAATATGGCAGAGCCAACAATACAATAACCTGTCTACCAAACTGATCACAACACTCAGTAAACACAAATACATCAACTCACAGTCCTTGATTTATCTTTAGCTTAGCTTATCTTAGCTTGACTAGGCCCAGTTGGTGTTACCAGTTCTGGTGTGAGAGAAACTCTCTCTGGTGTGTTGCTCATTTGGCTGGTGGTTCCTGATGGAAGGGCCAAGCTGAGAGAGTTAGAATTCCAATGTTGGAAGGCAGTCTTTTCTGTGTGGTCCTGATGGCAGACGCTGGAGGGAAACTGGCCGCTCCTTTGACGTAGTTGGTTAGCAGCTCGGTGCTAACTCGCTGTGTGGCTCCTGTTGTATGGAGGATTAACCTACAAACCTTGTGTTTGTTGGCCAATGGAGTTGTTTGCCGGGTCTTGATTGTTCCTCAGCAGGCTCTCGCGTCGCTGCTGTGAGGAAAGGTCTGAGGATCTGCTTTGGTCAGCAGGCTACCTCAGACAGCCAGCTGCAGCTGCACAGCTGGGGGTCCCTGGAGAGTGGTTCCAGGGCTTGGAGAAGAGAAGAGAAGAGGAAGGAAGAGAAAGGAGCTTCAAGAGAAGAGAGCGAATAAAGGCTGTGCTCAGCCTTTATATGACTTGATGACCTCAGAGGTCACATGCCACAGTCATCCAGTGGTGGCTGCTGGATCGGATTTCACACCTGGAAGGTTGTGGGACTTTAAGGTTCCAGCGCTTTCCTTTGTCTCCAAGACAAAGAAAGCCATGTGGTCGAAACTTGGTTATGCGTGGTGAGCCTTCATTGCTCACCACCAGGTTCAGGTCCCAACAGGGGTGAAGCAGGGAGGTGTGAGGAGAGTGCAGGTAGCGATGGCGCTGCACTGGGAGAGGAGGGGGCAGGAAGCTCCTATCTTATCTCATAACAACAGTCCCAGTGTCAGAGATGTAAAGGATACAAACCAGAAAGTAACTTCTAACAAAAACTGAGACTTAACTAAACCTAGACGAAAATTACACGGGTCTGAGAGGAGTGTTTGGGAAATAAACCCTCCACTTCTGTCATACTGCAGTCAAACAGGTAAAGCAGGCCTCAGAGATATTTGATCATGCATCTGATTCAGTTTGTGGTTCTTGCTGTTTGTGCTCATCAAGCTACAGAAAACATATCATGTTGATGCAAGGCAGCTATTACCATGGGTTTTAAATAGAAGACTGACAGAAAAATAGCATCACAACAGTACATAAACAGAGACTTTACATAGATAAAATGTTGTGATGTAAAATCTCTAATTGTGGCAGGTTTTGCGTCTTGCATTTTACAAGTGCAAAGTTAACATGAGCCACCAAGTCTTCATGGTCACATTTTAGAAGTATATGCCATAGATGAAATACCAGAATGATCATTTACCCTCTTTATAATAGAATGTAAATATAATACAGCATAAATTTCTTTATACAATAAATCAACTATGCTTAATGTCTCGATGAAGTCTCTTTCTGTTCGTTGTTTAGATGAGCAGCCCACACTGTTTTTTTCAGACTCCAGTTATCAGCCTCATGTCCACCCCAAGATGGCCACCAGTCAAAGAGCATATGCGTTGGTTTATGGAAAGTAAATGTTTGTTTTGGGTGAACTGTATCTGACAGTTTAACTGCTCAAAATACAGTTATACAGCTGAGGTGGGGGTTGAGCAGGAACAAAACAAAGAACAACGTTCTCTTATTACAGTTCCACCCACCTGTGTGTGTGTGTGTGTGTGTGTGTGTGTGTGTGTGTGTCTTACCCAGGTTATGTAGAGTATGTGTATGTTGATGCTGTTGTGGTTACTATTTAGTCTGGTGCATTATTATAAGCTGTGGTGACCTCTCTAGCAGGTTGTCTGTTATAGTATGTTGGTATCAGGTTTTCAACAAAGGACCTTTTTTCCCTCCAATCACCTGTCTCTGCTTTCAAACTTTGTCTCTGCCCTGCCTGATTCCTGTTTGCTTGATCTTTACACATTACACTTCTGGTCTCTTTGTTTGAATGCGCTCTCAACTGTGACACGGTTGGCATGGTGACACAAGCTGGTACTTCCATAAGAAAGAGTGAGGACGCAAGGACACAATGGAAACAGTGACACTGAAAGGTTCAAGCTTACAGACAGCATGCAGCACATTGTGTGACAAACTGCTGTCTGTGGTTGGATTAGGTCAAAGTGAACGTGAGCAACAAGACTTCTCTTACGTGTTTTTCTCTTGGCCTCGTGTTTGTCTGGCCTGTGGTCGACCCGAGAGGTGGAAGTGACTGAAAACATGACAGCAACAGACGTGTGGTTTCACTCTGCAGGAGGAGCATGAAGACATGGTGCTGCAAATGCTCTTTATGTTCAAAAATCTTACTACAGCTTCCAAGCACAAAAAATAGCTCCTCTAAGTTCTCTACAGTTAAGTGCTACAATCGACTGTGTTAGTGCTTGTTAACTTTCAAGTTAGAGTTTTTTTACGGATGCAGTGAAGACGCTTCTGGCTCAGAAGAAATTAAACGATGCGATGCTTGCTTCCTTCTGATCTCTGATGGAGGGACATATGAGAGTCGTTGTCGTCCTTTTTATATGTAAGTTATGAACCACATCATTTCTGTTTTTGCTCGTGATGTTTGTGGTTATGATAGGACGGTTCCCCAGTATGGTATTTATTAGAAAGCGCTGTGAGGGCGCAGACCTCCCGAACGATGAGCATTTCCTCCAAATGAAGTTTTAGCTCAGATGTCTCTTATGTATATTTCTCAACTGAGCATGAAAAACCTCAGATGTTGAACGTATGTGTAAGCATATGCTGCTGCATTTTCTGCAACACACCTGATTCAAATGAATGGCTCGTTATCAGGCCTGTGCAGAGCTTGATGACGAGCTGATCATTTCAATCAGGTGTGTTGGACTGCAGGAACATCTAGAACATGCAGGGCAGTGGGTCCCTAGGACCAGGATTGGGAAACACTGCTATATATGGTACACTTCACTGGGAGCATTGGGCAGCCGTTGCACATTACCTGTATGTTCCACAAGCTCCAAATCCCTGCTGGCTCAGGTGTCAGAAGAGGAGGGGACTGGTGTAAAAGTTGTCTATGTAGACAACATACCCAGACCCCAGGTAGTCTTTGTTGACCAGACTTGTGACAACATCAAAAGAGAGCCCCTTCCTTGATGCCATCTTGGACTTGCCCGTGTCGAGCTTGAAGTCGATGGTGTAGCCATTTATGTCTGCTAGCACAAAAAACTTCAGCCCACACTTTGTTGGCTTGGCCTTCATATATTGCTTGACGCTAAGCCTGGCCTTGGTCCCAACCATCCTTTCGTCCACTGAAAGGTGCTGTCTTGGGTGGTAGATAGCCTTGAAGTTTGTGATCTGATTGAGGTTAAAGTTGGTTCTAAGCTTAGACAGGGAGTTCTTCGGGAACTTGCCTGAAGAGGGTAGAGGCTAGGCCGTGTTCCGGCTTGCATTATTTTCTAGTAGTGTGAGCTGAGCTTCGTAGACCCTGGAAAACGCGCGATAACAGAGGCGGTATCCTCTGAGGGGAAGGCGGTATCCTTCCCCTTTAAGTTCATTTGGTATGGTTTGAAATATGCACAGATAGAGACGGTAATCTCTAGGCAAGGACGGTATTCTTTGCTCATAGGTCTGTCAGGTACAGACAGGAACGTGCATATTTTGAGGCGGTATCCTCTGTGATAAGGCGGGACCCTTGACCATAAATCCATATAGCTTGGACTGAATGAGCTCATAGAGAGATGGTTTTCTCTCAGGGAAGGCGGTATCCTTGCCCACGGATCCGGTGTGTGTCAGGCCTGAGCTGTGTGATGTAAGTGATATTACAGATACTGGATAGGTCTGTGTATCACTGGTGAGA
>JAFBJZ010000559.1:0-10453 GCA_016785225.1 Psettodes erumei
AGGCATATGACCAAAACCTGCTTTTCTCGCCGAGAAAAAAAGCACTAAATGCACACTGTACTGTGTTATGGGGGACATGGATGCCTGGAATCATAAACTAAAACTTTTATATCATTGTTGGTCCGTTGATAATGCATATGGAGCAAAAAGTTCATGGGTCCCCGCTTCTGCACAAGAGCAAACAGGCGTATGACCAAAACCTGCTTTTCACCCCGAGATTAGCTCACAAGGGTAAGTACTGTGTTTTAGTGGACATGGGTGCATGGAATCATAAAATAACCCCCTAGTATCATTGTTTGTCTGTTGATAATGGATATAAAGCAAAAAATTCCATGGATCATCCCTGTTGCACAAGTTCAAAGAGGAGAGTGACTGTGAGCTTTTCTCGCCGAGAAAAGCATTTCATGGACAGTACTGTGTTTTTGGGGACAAGCGTGCCTGGAAATTTAAAATAACACTTTCATATCATTCTTGGTCAGTTGACAATGCATATGAGGCAAAAAGTTCATGGGTCCCCGCTTCTGCACAAGAGCAAACAGGCATATGATCAAAACCTGCTTTTCTCGCCGAGGAAAAAGATCACAACGGACAGTACTGTGTTTTGTTGGACATGGGTGTATGGAATCATGAAATAACAGTTTAGTATCATTCTTTGTCAGTTGATAATGGATATAAAGGAAAAATTCCATGGGATACCCCTTCTGCACAAGTGCAAACAAGCCAGTGAGTGTAAGCTTTTCTCGCCAAGAAAAAAGCACTTAATGGCCGGACTGTGTGTTTTGGGGGACATGGGTGCCTGGAATCATAAAATAACACTTTAATATCATTCTTGGTCAGTTGAAAATCCATATGGAGGAAAAAGTTCAGGGTCCCCGCTTCTGTACAAGAGCAAACAGGCATATGACCAAAACCTGCTTTTCGCCGAGAAAAGCACTAAATGCACTGTACTGTGTTATGGGGACATGGATGCCTGGAATCATAAACTAAACTTTTTATATCATTGTTGGTCCGTTGATAATGCATATGGAGCAAAAAAGTTCATGGGTCCCCGCTTCTGCACAAGAGCAAACAGGCGTATGACCAAAACCTGCTTTTCACCCGAGATTAGCTCACAAGGGTAAGTACTGTGTTTTAGTGGACATGGGTGCATGGAATCATAAAATAACCCCTAGTATCATTGTTTGTCTGTTGATAATGGATATAAAGCAAAAAATTCCATGGATCATCCCTGTTGCACAAGTTCAAAGAGGAGAGTGACTGTGAGCTTTTCTCGCCGAGAAAAAGCATTTCATGGACAGTACTGTGTTTTGGGGGACAAGCGTGCCTGGAAATTTAAAATAACACTTTCATATCATTCTTGGTCAGTTGACAATGCATATGGAGCAAAAAGTTCATGGGTCCCCCTTCTGCACAAGAGCAAACAGGCATATGACCAAAACTGCTTTTTTCTCGCCGAGAAAAGCTCACAAGGGACAGTACTGTGTTTTGGTGGACATGGGTGCATGGAATCATGAAATAACACTTTAGTATCATTCTTTGTCAGTTGATAATGGATATAAAGCAAAAAAATTCCATGGGATCACCCCTTCTGCACAAGTTCAAACAGGCCAGTGACTGTGTGAGCTTTTCTCGCCGAGAAAAGCACTTAATGGACGGTACTGTGTTTTGGGGGACATGGGTGCCTGGAATCATAAAATAACACTTTAATATCATTCTTTGGTCAGTTGATAATGCATATGAGAAAAAAAGTTCATGGGTCCCCGCTTCTGCACAAGAGCAAACAGGTATATGACCAAAACCTGCTTTTCTCGCCGAGAAAAGCACTAAATGCACAGTAGTGTGTTTTTTGGGGGACATGGGTGCCTGGAATCATAAAATAACACTTTATATCATTCTTTGTCAGTTGATAATGCATATAGAGCAAAAAGTTCATGGGTCCCCCTTCTGCACAAGTGCAAACAGGTATATGACCAAAACCTGCTTTTCTCGCCGAGAAAAGCACAAAAAAAAGGACAGTACTGTGTTTTTTGGGGACATGGGTGCATGGAATCATAAAATAACACTTTAGTATCATTCTTTGTCAGTTGATAATGGATATAAAGCAAAAATTTCATGGATCACCCCTTCTGCACAAGTGCAAACAGGCCAGTGACTGTGAGCTTTTCTCGCCGAAAAAAAGCTCAAAAGGACACAGTACTGTGTTTTTGGGGACATGGGTGCCTGGAATCATAAAATAACACTTTTTATATCATTCTTTGTCAGTTGATAATGCATATGGAGCAAAAAAGTTCATGGGTCCCCTTCTGCACAAGTGCAAACAGCATATGATGAAAACCTGCTTTTTCTCGCCGAAAAAGCACAAAAAGGACAGTGTGTGTTTTGATGGACATGGGTGCATGGAATCATAAAATAACACTTTAGTATCATTCTTTGTCAGTTGATAATGCATGGATATAAAGCAAAAAATTCATGGGTCACCCCTTCTGCACAAGTGCAAAAACAGGACAGTGACCAAAACCTTTTTTTCTCGCCGAAAAAAAGCACTAAATGGACGGTACTGTGTGTTTTTTGGGGACATGGGTGCATGGAATCATAAAATAACACTTTAATATCATTGGTTTGTCAGTTGATAATGCATATAAAGCAAAAAGTTCATGGGTCCCCCCTTCTGCACAAGCAAACAGGCATATGACCAAAACCTGCTTTTCTCGCCGAGAAAAGCTCACAAAGGACAGTACTGTGTTTTGGTGGACATGGGTGCATGGAATCATAAAATAACACTTTAGTATCATTCTTTGTCAGTTGACAATAATATATATAAAAAAAAAAAGTTCATGGGTCCACCCCTTCTGCACAACTGCAAACAGGCATATGACCAAAACCTGCTTTTCTCGCCGAGAAAAGCACTACATCACAAATGTGTCATTCTTGGACAGTTGTAAAAAAAAGCTTCAATGAACAACAATACTGTGTCTTTTTGGGACACATGGGTGCCTGGAATCATAAAATAACACTTTAATATCATTCTTGGTCAGTTGACAATGCAAACAAAAGCAAAAAGTTCATGGGTCCCCTGCTTCTGCACAAGAGCAAACAGGCATATGACCAAAACCTGCTTTTTCTCGCGAGAAAAAAAGCACTTAAACACATGGTAGTGTGTTTTGGGGGACATGGGTGCATGGAATCATGAAATAACACTTTAGTATCGTTCTTGGTCAGTTGATAATGGAAATAGAGCAAAAAATTCCATGGATCACCCCTTTTGCACAAGTTCAAAGAGGCCAGTGACTGTGAGCTTTTCTGGCGAAAAAAAAACACTTAATGGACGGGACTGTGTTTTGGGCGACATGGGTGCCAGGAATCATGAAATAACACTTCTATATCATTCTTGGTCAGTTGATAATGGAAATAAAGCAAAAAATTCCACGGATCACCCCTTTTGCACAAGTTCAAAGAGGCCAGTGACTGTGAGCTTTTCTCGCCGAGAAAAGCACTTAATGGACGGGACTGTGCTTTGGGGACATGGGTGCCTGGAATCATAAAATAACACTTTAGTATCATTCTTTGTCAGTTGATAATGGATATAAAGCAAAAATTCCATGGGCTACCCCTTCTGCACAAGTGCAAACACGCCAGTGACTGTGAGCTTTTCTCGCCGAGAAAAGCACTTAAAGGACCGTATTGTGGTTTGATAGACATCAGTGCCTGGAATCATAAAATAACACTTTCGTATCATTCTTTGTCAGTTCATAGTGGAATATAAAGCAAAAATGCCATGGGTCACCCCTTCTGCATAACTGCAAATATGCCAGTGAGTGTCTGCTTTTTGGACGGTACTGTGTTTTTATAGACAACGGTTCTGGAATCATAAAATAACGCTTTATTATCATTGTTGATCAGTTGACAATGCATATGTTGCAAATATTTCATGGGTCCCCTTCTGCTTCTGCAAACAAGCATAGCAAAACAAACAGGCATATGACCAAAACCTGCTTTTATCGCCGAGAAAAGCACTAAATGCTACACTGTACTGTGTTTTGGGGGACATGGCTGCTTGGAAACATGAAACAACACTTTAATATCATTCTTGGTCAGTTGACAATGCATAGGGAGCACAATGTTCATGGGCCCCCACTTCTGCACAAGAGCAAATAGGCATATGACCAAAACCTGCTTTTCTCGCCGAGAAAAAAAGCTAAAAACATGACAGTGTGTGTTTTGGGGGACATGGGTGCATGGAATCATGAAATAACACTTTAGTATCATTCTTGGTCAGTTGATAATGGAAATAAAGCAAAAAATTCCATGGATCACCCCTTTTGCACAAGTTCGAAGAAGCCAGTGACTGTGAGCTTTTCTGGCCGAAAAAAGCACTTAATAAACGGGACTGTGTTTTTGGGGACATGGGTGCCTGGAATCATAAAATAACACTTTAATATATCATTCTTGGTCAGTTGATAATGGATATAAAGCAAAAAGTTCATGGATCACCCCTTCTGCACAAGTGCAAACAGGCATATGACCAAAACCTTTTTTCTCGCCGAGAAAAGCAAAAAAAGGTGTGTGTTTGGTAGGACATTTTTGGGGACATGGGTGCATGGAATCATAAAATAACACTTTAGTATCATTCTTTGTCAGTTGATAATGGATATAAAGCAAAAAAATTCCATGGGCTACCCCTTCTGCACAAGTGCAAACAGGCCAGTGACTGTGAGCTTTTTTTCGAGAAAAAAAAGCACTTAAGGGACAGGACTGTGTTTTTGGGGACATGGGTGCCTGGAATCATAAAATAACACTTTAGTATCATTCTTTGTCAGTTGATAATGGATATAAAGCAAAAATTCCATGGGTCACCCCTTCTGCACAAGTGCAAAACAGGCCAGTGACTGTGAGTGTTTTTTCTCCGAGAAAAAAGCTAAAATGGAAGGGGTACTTGTTTTTTTGGGGACATGGGTGCCTGGAATCATAAAATAACACTTTAATATCATCTTTGTGTTGTCAGTTGACAATGCATATAGAGCAAATATTTCATGGTCCCCCCCTTCTGCACACAAGCAAACAGGCATATGACCAAAACCTGCTTTTTTTCTCGCCGAAAAGCACAAAAAAAGGAGTACTGTGTTTTGTGTTTTTGGGGACATGGGTGCATGGAATCATAAAATAAACACTTTAGTATCATTCTTTGTCAGTTGATATGCACATATAGAGCAAAAAGTTCATGGGTCACCCCTTCTGCACAAGTGCAAACAGGCATATGACCAAAACCTGCTTTTCTCGCCGAGAAAAAAGCTCAAAAAGACACAGTACTGTGTTTTTGGGGGACATGGGTGCATGGAATCATAAAATAACACTTTAGTATCATTCTTTGTCAGTTGATAACACATATAAAGCAAAAAATTTCATGGGTAACCCCTTCTGCACAAGTGCAAACAGGTATATGACCAAAACGTTTTTTTTTTTCGAAAAAAGAAAAAAAACACGGACTGTGTTTTGGGGAAAATCACACAGGTTCTTGTGTGTGTTTTTGGGGACATGGGTGCATGGAATCATAAAATAACACTTTAGTATCATTCTTGTCAGTTGAAAACATATAGAGCAAAAAGTTCATGGGTCCCCCCTTCTGCACAAGTGCAAACAGGTATATGACCAAAACCTGCTTTTCTCGCCGAGAAAAAAAGCAAAAAAAGGACAGTAGTGTGTTTTTGGGGACATGGGTGCATGGAATCATAAAAAAATAACACTTTAGTATCATTCTTTGTCAGTTGATAATGGATATTAAAGCAAAAATTTCATGGGTAACCCCTTCTGCACAAGTGCAAACAGGTATATGACCAAAACGTTTTTTTCTCGTCGAAAAAAAGCACTCAAAAAAAGGACAGGAGTGTGTTTTTTGGGGACATGGGTGCATGGAATCATAAAATAACACTTATATATCATTCTTTGTCAGTTGATAACACATATAGAGCAAAAAGTTCATGGGTCCCCCCTTCTGCACACAAGCACAAGTGCAAACAGGTATATGACCAAAACCTTTTTTTCGCCGAGAAAAAACCTAAAAAAGGACAGTGTGTGTGTTTTTGAGGACATGGGTGCATGGAATCATAAAATAACACTTCAGTATCAGTCTTTGTCACTAGATAACACATTTAGAGCAAAAAGTTCATGGATACCCCTTCTGCACAAGTGCAAACAGGTATATGACCAAAACGTTTTTTCTCGTCGAGAAAACCTCAAAAAAAAGGACACAAGTGTGTTTTTGAGGACATGGGTGCATGGAATCATAAAATAACACTTCAGTATCAGTCTTTGTCACTAGATAACACATTTAGAACAAAAAGTTCATGGATAACCCCTTCTGCTCAAGTGCAAACAGGTATATGACTGTGCGTGCTTTTCTCGTCGAGAAAAAACCTCAAAAAAAAGGACACAAGTGTGTTTTTGAGGACATGGGTGCATGGAATCATAAAATAACACTTCAGTATCAGTCTTTGTCACTAACAAAAACACATTTAGAACAAAAAGTTCATGGGTAACCCCTTCTGCTCAAGTGCAAAACAGGTATATGACCAAAACGTTTTTTTCTCGTCGAGAAAACCTCAAAAAAGGACACAAGTGTTTTTTGAGGACATGGGTGCATGGAATCATAAAATAACACTTCAGTATCAGTCTTTGTCACTAGATAACACATTTAGAACAAAAAGTTCATGGATAACCCCTTCTGCTCAAGTGCAAACAGGTATATGACAAAAACGTTTTTTTCTCGTCGAGAAAGAAAACCAAAAAAGGACACAAGTGTGTTTTTGAGGACATGGGTGCATGGAATCATAAAATAACACTTCAGTATCAGTCTTTGTCACTAGATAACACATTTTTAAAAAAAAAAAGTTCATGGATAACCCCTTCTGCACAAGTGCAAACAGGTATATGACCAAAACGTTTTTTCTCGTCGAGAAAACCTCAAAAAAGGACACAAGTGTGTTTTTTGAGGACATGGGTGCATGGTGCATGGAATCATAAAATAACACTTCAGTATCAGTCTTTGTCACTAGATAACACATTTAGAACAAAAAGTTCATGGATAACCCCTTCTGCTCAAGTGCAAACAGGTATATGACCAAAACGTGCTTTTTTCTCGTCGAGAAAACCTCAAAAAAAAGGACACAAGTGTGTTTTTTGAGGACATGGGTGCATGGAATCATAAAATAACACTTCAGTATCAGTCTTTGTCACTAGATAACACATTTAGAACAAAAAGTTCATGGAAAACCCCTTCTGCTCAAGTGCAAACGGGTTATATGACCAAAACGTGCTTTTCTCGTCGAGAAAACCTCAAAAAGGACACAAGTGTGTTTTTGAGGACATGGGTGCATGGAATTATAAAATAACACTTCAGTATCAGTCTTTGTCACTAGATAACACATTTAGAACAAAAAGTTCATGGGTAACCCCTTCTGCACAAGTGCAAACAGGTATATGACCAAAACGTGCTTTACTCGTCGAGAAAACCTCAAAAAAGACACACGTGTGTTTTTGAGGACACGGGTGCATGGAATCATGAAATAACACTTTAGTATCATTCTTTGTCAGTTCGTAATGGATATAAACCAAAAATCCCATGGGTCACCCCTTCTGCACAACTGAAAACAGGCCAGTGAGTGTGAGCTTCACTCGCCGAGAAAAGCACTAAATGCACAGTACTGTGTTTTGGGGAACATGGGTGCCTGGAATCATAAACTAACACTTCTATATCATTGTTGGTCAACTGACATCATCATCATCACTGACTTCATGGGTCCCCGGTTCTGCACAAGAGCAAAAAGGCATAACCTGCTTTTCTCGCCGAGAAAAGCACTAAACGCACGGTAGTGTGTTTTGGGGGACATGGGTGCATGGAATCATGAAATAACACTTTAGTATCGTTCTTGGTCAGTTGATAATGGAAATAAAGCAAAAAATTCCATGGATCACCCCTTTTTTGCACTTCAAAAGCCAAGGCCAGTGACTGTGACCTTTTCTGGCGAGAAAAGCGGGACACGTGTAATGGACACGGGACATGAAATAACACTTTTTTTTTGCGCGACATGGGTGCCTGGAATCATGAAATAACACTTTAGTATCATTCTTGGTCAGTTGATAATGGAAATAAAGCAAAAAATTCCATGGATCACCCCTTTTGCACAAGTTCAAAGAGGCCAGTGACTGTGAGCTTTTCTCGCCGAGAAAAGCACTTAATGGACGGGACTGTGCTTTGGGGCACATGGGTGCCTGGAATCATAAAATAACTTTTTTTCGTATCATTCTTTGTCAGTTGATAATGGATATAAAGCAAAAATTCCATGGGCTACCCCTTCTGCACAAGTGCAAACACGCCTGTGACTGTGAGCTTTTCTCGCCGAAAAAAAGCACTTAAAGGACCGTATTGTGGTTTGATAGACATCAGTGCCTGGAATCATAAAATAACACTTTCGTATCATTCTTTGTCAGTTCATAGTGGATATAAAGCAAAAATTCCATGGTCACCCCTTCTGCCTAACTGCATAACTGCAAATATGCCAGTGTCTGTGTCTGCTGGAATCATAACGGTACTGTGTTTTTATTGACATCGGTTCTGGAATCATAAAATAACGCTTTATTATCATTGTTGATCAGTTGACAATGCATATGTAGCAAATATTTCATGGGTCCCCGCTTCTGCACAAGAGCAAACAGGCATATAACCAAAACCTGCTTTTATCGCCGAGAAAAGCACTAAATGCACCGTACTGTGTTTTGGGGGACATGGCTGCTTGGAATCATGAAACAACACTTTAATATCATTCTTGGTCAGTTGACAATGCATATGGAGCACAACGTTCATGGGCCCCCACTTCTGCATTGGAGCAAATAGGCATATGACCAAAACCTGCTTTTCTCGCCGAGAAAAGCTCACAAGGGACAGTACTGTGTTTTGGTGGACATGGGTGCATGGAATCATAAAATAACACTTTAGTATCATTCTTTGTCAGTTGATAATGGATATAAAGCAAAAAATTCCATGGATCATCCCTGTTCACAAGTTCAAAGAGGAGAGTGACTGTGAGCATGGGTTTTCTCGCCGAGAATAGCACTTAATGGACTTGGGTACTGTGTTTTGGGGGACATGGGTGCCTGGAATCATGAAATAACACTTTAATATCATTTTTGGTCAGATGACAATGCATATGGAGCAAAAAGTTCATGGGTCCCGCTTCTGCACAAGAGCAAGCAGGCATATGACCAAAAGCTGCTTTTTCGCCGAGAAAAGCTCAGAATCAGAATACACAGTACTGTGTTTTGGTGGACATGGGTGCATGGAATCATGAAATAACACTTTAGTATCATTCTTGGTCAGTTGATAATAGTTATAAAACAAAAAATTCCATGGGTCACCCCCCTTCTGCACAAGTCAAAAAGGCCAGTAAATGTGAGCTTGTCTCGCCGAGAAAAGCACTTAATGGACGGTATTGTGTTTTGATAGACATCGGTGCCTAGAATCATAAGGTAACACTTTAATATCATTCTTGGTCAGTTGACAATGGGTTTGGAGCAAAAAGTTCCTTGGTCCCCGCATCTGCACAACAGCAAACAGGTATATGATGAAAAAACCTGCTTTTCTCGAAAAGAAAAAAGCTCACAAAGAACAGTACTGTTTTTCGGTTGACATTGGTGCATGGAATCATGAAATAACACTTTAGTATCGTTCTTTGTCAGTTGATAATGGATATAAACCAAAAAATTCCATGGATCACCCCTTCTGCACAAGTTCAAAGAGGCCAGTGACTGTGAGCTTTTCTCGCCGAGAATAGCACTTAATGGAATGGACGGTATTGTGTTTTGGGGACATGGGTGCCTGGAAGTATAAAATAACACTTTAATATCATTCGTGGTCAGTGAAAATGCATATGGAGTAAAAAGTTCATGAGTCCCCGCTTCTGCACAACAGCAAACATGCATATGACCAAAACCTGCTTTTATCGCTGAGAAAAACACTAAATGCACGGTACTGTGTTTTGGTGGACATGGGTGCCTGGAATCATAAAATAACACTTTAATATCATTGTTGGTCAGTTGACAATGCATATGGAGCAAAAAGTTCATGGTTCCCCGCTTCTGCACAAGAGCAAAAAAAGGTATATGACCAAAACCTGCTTTTCTCGCCGAGAAAAGATCACAACAGACAGTACTGTGTTTTGTTGGACATGGGTGTATGGAATCATGAAATAACAGTTTCGTATCATTCTTTGTCAGTTGATAATGGATATGTAGCAATAATCCCATGGGTCACCCCTTCTGCACAAGTTCAAAGAGGCCAGCGACTGTGAGCTTTTCTCGCTGAGAAAGCACTTAATGGACGGACTGTGTTTTTGGGGACACGGGTGCATGGAATCATGAAATAACACTTTAATATCACTCTTTGTCAGTTGATTATGGATAT
>JAFBJZ010000560.1:0-10027 GCA_016785225.1 Psettodes erumei
AGTGACTGTGAGCTTTTTCTCGCCGAAAAGCACTAAATCTACAGTACTGTGTTTTGGGGACATGGGTGCCTGGAATCATAAAATAACACTTTAATATCAATCTTGGTCAGTTGACAATGCATATGGAGCAAAAAGTTCATGGGTCCACGCTTCTGCACAAGACCAATCAGGCATATGACCAAAACCTGCTTTTCTCGCCGAAAAAAGCACTAAACGCACGGTAGTGTGTTTTGGGGGACATGGGTGCATGGAATCATGAAATAACACTTTAGTATCGTTCTTGGTCAGTTGATAATGGAAATAAAGCAAAAAATTCCATGGATCACCCCTTTTGCACAAGTTCAAAGAGGCCAGTGACTGTGAGCTTTTCTGGCCGAGAAAAGCACTTAATGGACGGGACTGTGTTTTGGGCGACATGGGTGCCAGGAATCATGAAATAACACTTCTATATCATTCTTGGTCAGTTGATAATGGAAATAAAGCAAAAAATTCCATGGATCACCCCTTTTGCACAAGTCTAAAGAGGCCAGTGACTGTGAGCTTTTCTCGCCGAGAAAAGCACTTAATGGACGGGACTGTGCTTTGGGGGACATGGGTGCCTGGAATCATAAAATAACATCATAAAATAACACTTTAGTATCATTTTTGTCAGTTGATAATGGATATAAAGCAAAAATTCCATAGGCTACCCCTTCTGCACAAGTGCAAACACGCCTGTGACTGTGAGCTTTTCTCGCCGAGAAAAGCACTTAAAGGACCGTATTGTGGTTTGATAGACATCAGTGCCTGGAATCATAAAATAACACTTTCGTATCATTCTTTGTCAGTTCATAGTGGATATAAAGCAAAAATTCCATGGGTCACCCCTTCTGCATAAGTGCAAATATGCCAGTGAGTGTCTGCTTTTTGGACGGTACTGTGTTTTTATAGACATCGGTTCTGGAATCATAAAATAACGCTTTATTATCATTGTTGATCAGTTGACAATGCATATGTAGCAAATATTTCATGGGTCCCTGCTTCTGCACAAAGCAAACAGGCATATGACCAAAACCTGCTTTTCTCGCCGAGAAAAGCTCACAAAGAGACAGTACTGTGTTTTGGTGGACATTGGTGTGGAATCACATTGGTGCATGGAATCATGAAATAGCACTTTAGTATCATTCTTTGTCAGTTGATAATGGATATAAAGCAAAAATTTCATGGGCTACCCCTTCTGCACAAGTGCAAAGAAGCCAGTGAGTGTTAGCTTTTCTCGTCAAGAAAAAGCACTTAATATGCCGGACTGTGTTTTGGGGACATGGGTGCCTGGAATCATAAAATAACACTTCAGTATCAGTCTTTGTCACTAGATAACACATTTAGAACAAAAAGTTCATGGATAACCCCTTCTGCTCAAGTGCAAACAGGTATATGACCAAAACATGCTTTTCTCATCGAGAAAACCTTAAAAAGGACACAAGTGTGTTTTTGAGGACATGGGTTTATGAGGACATGGGTTTATGGAATCATAAAATAACACTTCAGTATCAGTCTTTGTCAGTTCGTAATGGATATAAACCAAAATCCCATGGGTCACCTTCTGCACAGTGAAAACAGGCCAGTGAGTGTGAGCTTCACTGCCGAGAAAAGCACTAAATGCACGGTACTGTGTTTTGGGGACAAGCGTGCCTTGAAATTTAAAATTAAAATAACACTTTCATACATGGGTCCCTGCTTCTGCACAAGAGCAAACAGGCATATGATCAAAACCTGCTTTTCTCGCCGAGAAAAAGCTCACAAGAGACAGTACTGTTTTTTGGTGGACATGGGTGTATGGAATCAGGAAATAACACTTTAGTATCGTTCTTTGTCAGTTAATAATGGATATTTAGCAATAATCCAATGGGTCATCCCTTCCGCACAGGTTCAGACAGGCCAATGACTGTGAGCTTTTCTCGCCGAGAATAGCAGTTAATGGACGGTACTGTGTTTTGGGGGACATGGGTGCCTGGAATCATGAAATAACACTTTAATATCATTTTTGGTCAGTTGACAATGCATATGGAGAAAAAAGTTCATGGGTCCCCGCTTCTGAACAAGAGCAAGCAGGCATATGACCAAAAGCTGCTTTTTCTCGTGAAAAGAAAAGCTCAGAATAGACAGTACTGTGTTTTGGTGGACATGGGTGCATGGAATCATGAAATAACACTTTAGTATCATTCTTGGTCAGTTGATATTAGTTATAAACCAAAAATCCCATGGGTCACCCCTTCTGCACAAGTTCAAAGTTCAAACAGGCCAGTGAATGTGAGCTTGTCTCATGAAAAAGCACTTAATGGACGGTATTGTATTTTGATAGACATCGGTGCCTAGAATCATAAGGTAACACTTTAATATCATTCTAGGTCAGTTGACAATGGGTTTGGAGCAAAAATTTCATGGGTCCCCGCTTCTGCACAACAGCAAACATGCATATGACAAAACCTGCTTTTCTCGCTGAGAAAAAACACTAAATGCACGGTACTGTGTTTTGGTGGACATGGGTGCCTGGAATCATAAAATAACACTTTTATATCATTGTTGGTCAGTTGACAAGGCACATGGAGCAAAACGTTCATGGTTCCCCGCTTCTGCACAAGAGCAAAAAAAGGTATATGACCAAAACCTGCTTTTCTCGCCGAGAGAAAAGATCACAACGGACAGTACTGTGTTTTGTTGGACATGGGTGTATGGAATCATGAAATAACAGTTTCGTATCATTCTTTGTCAGTTGATAATGGATATGTAGCAATAATCCCATGGGTCACCCCTTCTGCACAAGTTCAAAGAGGCCAACGACGACTGTGAGCTTTTCTCGCCGAGGAAAGCACTTAATGGCCGGACTGTGTTTTGGGGGACACGGGTGCATGGAATCATGAAATAACACTTTTTAATAGCTCTTTATCAGTTGATTATGGATATAAAAGCAAAAACTTCCATGGGTCACCCTTTCTGCTCAAGATCAAACAGGCCAGTGACTCTGCGTTTTCGCCGAGAAAAGCACTAAGTGCACAGTACTGTGTTTGGGGGCATGGGTGCCTGGCATCATAAACTAACACTTTTTATATGATTGTTGGTCAGTTGACAATGGAGCAGTTCATGGGCAAAGAGTTCATGGGTCCCCGCTTCTGCACAACAGTAAACAGGCATATGACCAAAACCTGCTTTTTCTCGCCGAGAAAAAGCTCACAACAGACAGTACTGTGTTTTTGGTGGACATTGGTGCATGGAATCATGAAATAAGAATTTAGTATCATTCCTTGTCAGTTCATAGTGGACATAAAGAAAAAAATTCCATGGGTCACCCCTTCTGCGCAATTTCAAACACACCAGTGACCGTGAGCTTTTCTTGTCGAGAAAAGCACTTAATGGACAGTACTGTGTTTTGGTGGACATGGGTTTATGGAATCATGAAATAACACTTTAATATCATTCTTGGTCAGTTGATCATGGATATAAAGCAAAAATCCCTTGGGTTACCTGCACATGTTCAAACACATGTTCAAACAGGCCAGTGAGTGTGAGCTTGTCTCGCCGAGAAAAGCACTTAATGGCCGGACTTTGTTTTGGGGGAAATGGGTGCCTGGAATCGTAAAATAACACTTTAATATCATTCTTGGTCAGTTGACAATGCATATGGAGGATAAAGTTCATGGGTCCCCGCTTCTGCACAAGAGCAAACAGGCATATGACCAAAACCTGCTTTTCTCGCTGAGAAAAGCACTAAATGCACGGTACTGTGTTTTGGGGGACATGGCTGCTTGGAATCATGAAACAACACTTTAATATCATTCTTGGTCAGTTGACAATGCATATGGAGCAAAAAGTTCATGGGTCCACGCTTCTGCACAAGAGCAAACAGGGATAAGACCAAAGCTCACAAGGGACAGTACTGTGTTTTTTTGGATATGGGTGTATTTAGTCATGAAATAACACTTTAGTATCATTCTTTGTCAGTTGATAATGGATATGTAGCAATAATCCCATGGGTCACCCCTTCTGCACAACTTCAAACATGACAGTGAGTGTGACCTTGTCGCCGAGAAAAGCTCTTAAGCGGTATTGTGTTTTGATAGACATGCGTGCCTGGAATCATAAAATAACACTTTATTATCATTCTTGGTCAGTTGACAATGCATAGGAAGCAAAAAGTTCATGGGTCCCCGCTTCTTCAGAAGAGCAAACATGCATATGACCAAAACCTGCTTTTCTCGCCGAGAAAAGCTCACCCGGGACAGTACTGTGTTTTGGGGGACACAGGTGCATGGAATCATTAAATAACACTTTAATATCATTCTTTGTCAGTCGATAATGGATATAAAACAAAAAATTCCATGGGTCGCCCCTTCTGCACAAGTGCAAACAGGCCAGTGAGTGTGAGTTTGTCTCGCCGAGAAAAGCAATTATGGGGTATTTTTTTTTTTTGGTATTTTGTTTTTGAACATTTGATAGACGGTACCTGGAATCATAGAATAACACTTTACTATCATTCTTGGTCAGTTGACAATGCATATGGAGCAAAGAGTTCATGGGTCCCCGCTTCTGCACAAGAGCAAACAGGCATATGACCAAAACCTGCTTTTCTCGCGGAAAAAAGCTCTTAATGGACGGTACTGTGTTTTGATAGACATCGGTGCCTGGAATCATAAAATAACACTTTAGTATCATTCTTTGTCAGTTGATAATGGATATAAAGCAAAAATTCCATGGGCTACCCCTTCTGCACAAGTGCAAACACGCCAGTGAGTGTGAGCTTTTCTCGCCGAGAAAAGCACTTAATAACGGACTGTGACTGTTTTTTGGGGACATGGGTTCCTGAATCATAAAATGACACTTTAATATCATTCTTTGTCATTTGATAATGGACATAAAGCAAAAAATTCCATGGGTCACCCTACTGCACAAAACAGCAAACAGGCCAGTGACTGTGAGCTTTTCTCGCCGAGAAAAGCACTTAAAGGACCGTACTGTGGTTTGATAGACATCAGTGCCTGGAATCATAAAATAACACTTTCGTATCATTCTTTGTCAGTTCATAGTGGAGATAAAGCAAAAATTCCATGGGTCACCCCTTCTGCATAACTGCAAATATGCCAGTGAGTGTCTGCTTTTCTCGCCGAGAAAAGCACATAATGGACGGTACTGTGTTTTTATAGACATCGGTTCTGGAATCATAAAATAATGCTTTATTATCATTGTTGATCAGTTGACAATGCATATGTAGCAAATATTTCATGGGTCCCCGCTTCTGCACAAGAGCAAACAGGCATATGACCAAAACCTGCTTTTATCGCCGAGAAAAGCACTAATGCACTGCAGTACTGTGTTTTTGGGGACATGGCTGCTTGGAATCATGAAACAACATTTTAATATCATTCTTGGTCAGTTGACAATGCATATGGAGCACAACGTTCATGGGCCCCCACTTCTGCACAGGAGCAAACAGGCATATGACCAAAACCTGCTTTTCTCGCCGAGAAAAAAGCTCACAAAAAGACAGTACTGTGTTTTGGTGGACGTGGGTGCATGGAATCATGAAATAACACTTTAGTATCATTCTTTGTCAGTTCATAATGGATACAAAGCAAAAAATTGCATGGGTCACCCCTTCGGCACAACTTCAAACAGGCAAGTGACTGTGAGCTTTTCTCGCCGAGAAAAGCACCTAATGCACAGTACTGTGTTTTGATTGACATCGGTGCCTGGAATCATAAAATAACACTTTAATGTCATTCTTGGTCAGTTGACAATGCATGTGGAGCAAAAAGTTCATGGGTCCCCGCTTCTGCACAAGAGCAAACAGGCATATGACCAAAACCTGCTTTTCTCGCCGAGAAAAGCTCACAACGGACAGTACTGTGTTTTGGTGTACATGGGTGCATGGAATCATGAAACAACACTTTAGTATCATTCTTTGTCAGTTGATAATGGATATAAAGCAAAAAATTGCATGGGTCACCCCTTCTGCACAAGTTCAAACAGGCCAGTGACTGCGAGCTTTTCTCGCCAGAAAAGCACTCAATGCAAGCTACTGTGGTTTTGGTGTACATGGGTGCATGGAATCATGAAACAACACTTTAGTATCATTCTTTGTCAGTTGATAATGGATATAAAGCAAAAAATTGCATGGGTCACCCCTTCTGCACAAGTTCAAACAGGCCAGTGACTGCGAGCTTTTCTCGCCGAGAAAAGCACTCAATGCAAAATACTGTGTTTTGGTGTACATGGGTGCATGGAATCATGAAACAACACTTTAGTATCATTCTTTGTCAGTTGACAATGCATATGGAGCAAAAAATCCATTGGTCAACCCTTTTGCACAAGTGCAAACAGGCCAGTGAGTGTGAGCTTGTCTCGCCGAGAAAAACACTTAATGACGGTACTGTGTTTCGATAGATATCGGTGCCTGGAATCATAAAATAACACTTTCATATCATTCTTGGTCAGTTGACAATGCATATGGATTAAAAAGTTCATGGTTCCCCGCTTCTGCACAAGAGCAAACAGGCATAAGACCAAAGCTCACATGGGACAGTACTGTGTTTTGTTGGATATGGGTGTATTTAATCATGAAATAACACTTTAGTATTATTCTTTGTCAGTTGATAATGGATATATGTAGCAATAATCCCATGGGTCACCCCTTCTGCACAACTTCAAACAGGACAGTGAGTGTGAGCTTGTCTCGGAGGAAAAGCTCTTAATGAAGAAAAGCTCTTAATGAACGGTATTGTGTTTTGATAGACATGCGTGCCTAGAATCATAAAATAACACTTTAATATCATTCTTGGTCAGTTGACAATGCATAGGAAGCAAAAAGTTCATGGGTCCCCGCTTCTGCACAAGAGCAAACATGCAACATTGCATGACCAAAACTTGCTTTTCGCCGAAAAAGCTCACCCAGAGACAGAACTGTGTTTTGGGGGACACAGGTGCATGGAATCATTAAATAACACTTTAATATCATTCTTTGTCAATTGACAATGCATATGGAGGAAAAAGTTCATGGGTCCCCGCTTCTGCATAAGAGCAAACAGGAATATGACGACAACCTGCTTTTCTCGCTGAGAAAAGCTCACAACGGACAGTACTCTGTTTTGGGGGACAAGGGTGTATGGAATCATGAAATAACACTTTAGTATCATTCTTTGTCAGTTGATAATGGATATAAAGCAAAAATCCCATTGGTCACCCCTTTTGCAAACAGGCCAGTGAGCGTGAGCTTGTCTCGCCGAGAAAAGCAATTAAAGCAATTAATGGTATTTTGTTTTGATAGACATCGGTACCTGGAATCATAAAATAACACTTTACTATCATTCTTGGTCAGTTGACAATGCATATGGAGCAAATATTTCATGGGTCCCCGCTTCTGCACAAGAGCAAACAGGCATATGACCAAAACCTGCTTTTATCGCCGAGAAAAGCACTAAATGCTACAGTACTGTGTTTTTGGGGACATGGCTGCTTGGAATCATGAAACAACACTTTAATATCATTCTTGGTCAGTTGACAATGCATAAGGAGCACAACGTTCATGGGCCCCACTTCTGCACAAAGCAAACATGCATATGACCAAAACCAGCTTTTCTCGCCGAGAAAAGCTCACAAAGACAATACTGTGTTTTGGTGGACATGGGTGCATGGAATCATGAAATAACACTTTAGTATCATTCTTGGTCAGTTGATAATGGAAATAAAAAAAAAAAAATTCCATGGATCCCCTTTTTGCAAGTTCAAAAAGGCCAGTGACTGTGAGCTTTTCTCTTGAAAAAGCACTTAATGGAAGGACTGTGTTTTTGGACATGGGTTTATGGAATCATAAAATAACAGGACTGTGACATGGGGGACATGGGTTTCATGGAATCATAAAATAAACACATGAGTGTTAACCTGCTTTTATATCAAGCACTTAATGCATACTACTTGTTTTGGGGACATGGACAATGGAATCATGAAATAACACTTTAATATCATTCTTGGTCAGTTGACAATGCATATGGAGCAAAATAAGTTCATGGGTCCCCGCTTCTGCACAAGAGCAAACAAACAGGCATATGACCAAAACCTGCTTTTATCGCCGAGAAAAAGCACTAAATGCACAGTACTGTGTTTTTGGGGACATGGGTGCATGGAATCATGAAATAACACTTTAGTATCATTCTTTGTCAGTTGACAATGCACATGGAGCAAAAAAGTTCATGGAAAACCCCTTCTGCACAAGAGCAAACAGGCATATGACCAAAACCTGCTTTTCTTCGAGAGAAAAGCCAAAAAATACTGTGTGTTTTTTGGACATGGTCGATGGAAATGAAATAACACTTTAGTATCAGTGTGTTTTGTGGACATGGGTGCATGGAATCATAAAATAACACTTCAGTATCAGTTTTTGTCTGGAATCATAAAATAAGACTTTAAATCATTCTTGGTCAGTTGACAAGAAAAAAAAGTTCATGGGTCCCCCTTCTGCACAAGTGCAAACAGGTATATGAAAAAAAGTGCTTTTCTCGTCGAGAGAAAAAACCTAAAAAAGGTACAAGTGTGTTTTGAGGACATGGGTGCATGGAATCATAAAATAACACTTCAGTATCATTCTTTGTCACTAGATAACACATTTAGCAAAAAGTTCATGGGTAACCCCTTCTGCACAAGTGCAAACAGGTATATGACCAAAACGTGCTTTTCTCGAAAAAAACCTCAAAAAGGACACAAGTGTGTTTTTGAGGACATGGGTGCATGGAATCAAAAAATAACACTTCAGTATATCAGTCTTTGTCACTAGATAACACATTTAGAACAAAAGTTCATGGATAACCCCTTCTGCTCAAGTGCAAACAGGTATATGACCAAAACGTGTTTTTTCGTCGAGAAAAACCTCAAAAAAAGGACACAAGTGTGTTTTTGAGGACATGGGTGCATGGAATCATAAAATAACACTTCAGTATCAGTCTTTGTCACTAGATAACACATTTAGAACAAAAAGTTCATGGATAACCCCTTCTGCTCAAGTGCAAACAGGTATATGACCAAAACGTGTTTTTTTCTCGTCGAGAAAACCTCAAAAAAAGGACACAAGTGTGTTTTTGAGGACATGGGTGCATGGAATCATAAAATAACACTTCAGTATCAGTCTTTGTCACTAGATAACACATTTAGAACAAAAAGTTCATGGATAACCCCTTCTGCTCAAGTGCAAACAGGTATATGACCAAAACGTGTTTTTCTCGTCGAGAAAACCTCAAAAAGGACACAAGTGTTTTTTTGAGGACATGGGTGCATGGAATCATAAAATAACACTTCAGTATCAGTCTTTGTCACTAGATAACACATTTAGAACAAAAAGTTCATGGATAACCCCTTCTGCTCAAGTGCAAACAGGTATATGACCAAAACGTGTTTTTTCTCGTCGAGAAAACCTCAAAAAAGACACAAGTGTGTTTTTGAGGACATGGGTGCATGGAATCATAAAATAACACTTCAGTATCAGTCTTTGTCACTAGATAACACATTTAGAACAAAAAAGTTCATGGATAACCCCTTCTGCTCAAGTGCAAACAGGTATATATGACCAAAACGTGTTTTTTTCTCGTCGAGAAAACCTCAAAAAAAGGACACAAGTGTGTTTTTGAGGACATGGGTGCATGGAATCATAAAATAACACTTCAGTATCAGTCTTTGTCACTAGATAACACATTTAGAACAAAAAGTTCATGGATAACCCCTTCTGCTCAAGTGCAAACAGGTATATGACCAAAAACGTTTTTTTCTCGTCGAGAAAACCTCAAAAAAGGACACAAGTGTGTTTTTGAGGACATGGGTGCATGGAATCATAAAATAACACTTCAGTATCAGTCTTTGTCACTAGATAACACATTTAGAACAAAAAGTTCATGGATAACCCCTTCTGCTCAAGTGCAAACAGGTATATGACCAAAACGTTTTTTTCTCGTCGTCGAGAAAACCTCAAAAAAGGACACAAGTGTGTTTTTGAGGACATGGGTGCATGGAA
>JAFBJZ010000563.1:0-10154 GCA_016785225.1 Psettodes erumei
ATTGTTTCTCTTTGTGCTAGTTCTGAACATCTTTGACATCATCCTGTGTCTCTTTGTGGTAGTTTAGCATGTCTTTGAACTTATATTGTGTCTATTTGTGCTAGTTCGTTCTTAACTGCTTTGAAGTCATCCTGTGTCTCTTTGTGGTAGTTTAGCATGTCTTTGAAGTTATATTGTGTCTATTTGTGCTAGTTCTTCACTGCTTTGAAGTCATCCTGTGTATCTTTGTGGAAGTTTAGCATGTATTTGAAGTTACATTGTGTCTCTCTTTGTGCTATTTCTGAACTGCTTTGAAGTCATCTTGTGTCTCTTTGTGGTAGTTTAGCATGTCTTTGAAGTCATATTGTGTCTCTTTGTGCTAGTTCTGAACATCTTTGATGTCATCCTGTGTCTCTGTAGTTTAGCATGTCTTTGTCATCTTGTGTGTCTTTTGCTACTTCTGTGCTTTGAAGTCATATTGTGTCTCTTTGTGGTAGTTCTTAACTGCTTTGAAGTCATCTTGTGTCTCTTAGTGGTAGTTTAGCATGTCCTTGAAGTCATCTTGTGTCTCTTTGTGGTAGTTTAGCATGTCCTTAAATTCATCTTGTGTGTCCTTGTGTTAGTTCTGAACTGCTTTAATGTCATCTTGTCAGTCTTTGTGGTAGTTTAGCATGTCTTTGAAGTTACATTGTGTCTCTTTGTGCTAGTTCTTAACTGCTTTGAAGTCATCCTGTGTCTCTTTGTGGTAGTTTAGCATGTCTTTGAAGTCATCTTGTTTCTCTTTGTGGCAGTTTAGCATGTCTTTAAAGTCATCTTGTGTGTCTTTGTGCTACTTCTGAAATGCTTTGAAGTCATATTGTGTCTCTTTGTGGTAGTTTAGCATGTCTTTGAAGTTATATTGTGTCTCTTTGTGAAAGTTCTGAACATCTTTGATGTTATCCTGTGTCTCTTTGTTGTAGTTTACCATGTCTTTAAAGTCATCTTGTGTGTCTTTTTGCTACTTCTGAAATGCTTTGAAGTCATATTGTGTCTCCTTGTGGTAGGTCTTAACTGCTTTGAAGTCATATTGTGTGTTTTTGTGGTAGTTTAACATGTCTTTGAAGTTATATTGTGTCTCTTTGTGCTAGTTCTGAACAACTTTGAAGTCATCCTGTGTCTCTTTGTGGTAGTTTAGCATGTCTTAAAGTTATACTGTGTCTCTATGTGCGAGTTCTGAACATCTTTGACGTCATCCCGTGTCTCTTTGTGGTAGTTTATCTTGTCTTTGAAGTTATATTGTGTCTCTTTGTGGTAGTTGAGCATATCGTTGAAGTTCTTATGTGTCTCTTTGTGCTAGTTAAGAACATCTTTGATGTCATCCTGTGTCTCTTTGTGGTAGTTTAGCATGTCTTTGAAGTCATATTGTGCCTCTTTGTGCTACTTCTGAACTGCTTTGAAGTCATCTTGTGTCTCTTTGTGGTAGTTTAGCATGTCTTTGAAGTCATATTGTGCCTCTTTGTGCTACTTCTGAACTGCTTTGAAGTCATCTTGTGTCTCTTTGTGGTAGTTTAGCATGTCTTTAAAGTCGTGTTGTGTCTCTTCATGCTAGTTCTGAACATCTTTGACGTCATCCTGTGTCTTTTTGTGGTAGTTTAGCATTTCTTTGAACTTATATTGTGTCTCTTTGTGCTACTTCTGAACTGCTTTGAATTCATCTTGTGTGTCTTTGTGGTAGTTTAGCATGTCTTGAAAGTCATCTTGTGTGTCTTTATGCTCCTTCTGAAGTGCTTTGAAGTCATATTGTTTCTCTTCGTGCTAGTTCTGAACATCCTTGACATCATCCTGTGTCTCTTTGTGGTAGTTTAGCATGTCTTTGAACTTATATTGTGTCTATTTGTGCTCGTTCTTAACTGCTTTGAAGTCATCCTGTGTCTCTTTGTGGCAGTTTAGCTTGTCTTTGAACTTATATTGTGTCTATTTGTGCTAGTTCTTCACTGCTTTGAAGTCATCCTGTGTATCTTTGTGGAAATTTAGCATGTCTTTGAAGTTACATTGTGTCTCTTTGTGCAATTTCTTCACTGCTTTGAAGTCATCTTGTGTCTCTTTGTGGTAGTTTAGCATGTCTTTAAAGTCGTATTGTGTCTCTTTGTGCTAGTTCTTAACTGCTTTGAAGTCATCCTGTATCTCTTAGTGGTAGTTTAGCATGTCCTTGAAGTCTTCTTGTGTCTCTTTGTGGTAGTTTAGCATGTACTTAAATTCATCTTGTGTGTCCTTGTGTTAGTTCTGAACTGCTTTAATGTCATCTTGTCAGTCTTTGTGGTAGTTTAGCATGTCTTTGAAGTCATATTGTGTCTCTTTGTCCTACTTCTGAACTCCTTTGAATTCATCTTGTGTCTCTTTGTGGTAGTTTAGCATGTCTTGAAAGTCATCTTGTGTGTCTTTATGCTACTTCTGAAGTGCTTTGAAGTCATATTGTTTCTCTTCGTGCAAGTTCTGAACATCCTTGACATCATCCTGTGTCTCTTTGTGGTAGTTTAGCATGTCTTTGAACTTATATTGTGTCTATTTGTGCTCGTTCTTAACTGCTTTGAAGTCATCCTGTGTCTCTTTGTGGCAGTTTAGCTTGTCTTTGAAGATATATTGTCTCTTTGTGCTAGTTCTTCACTGCTTTGAAGTCATCCTATGTCTCTTTGTGGTAGTTTAGCATGTCTTTGAACTTATATTGTGTCTATTTGTGCTAGTTCTTAACTGCTTTGAAGTCATCCTGTGTCTCTTTGTGGTAGTTTAGCATGTCTTTGAAGTTATATTGTGTCTCTTTGTGAAAGTTCTGAACATCTTTGACGTTATCCTGTGTCTATTTGTTGTAGTTTACCATGTCTTTAAAGTCATCTTGTGTGTCTTTTTGCTACTTCTGAAATGCTTTGAAGTCATATATTGTGTCTCCTTGTGGTAGTTCTTAACTGCTTTGAAGTCATCTTGTGTCTCTTTGTGGTAGTTTAACATGTCTTTAAAGTCATCTTCTGTGTCTTTGTGGTACTTCTGAACTGCTTTGAAGTCATATTGTGTGTTTTTGTGGGAGTTTTGCATTTCTTTAAAGTTATATTGTGTCTCTTTGTGCTAGTTCTGTACATCTTTGACATCATCTGGTGTCTCTTTGTGGTAGTTTAGCATGTCTTTGAAGTCATATTGTGTCCCTTCGTGCTAGTTCTTAACTGCTTGGAAGTTATCCTGTGTCTCTTCGTGGTAGTTTAGCATGTCTTTGAAGTCATATTGTGTCTCTTAGTGGTAGTTTAGCACGTCTTTAAAATCATCTTGTGTCTTTGTGCTACTTCTGAAATGCTTTTTAGTCATCCTGTGTCTCTTTGTGGTAGTTTAGCATGTCTTTGAAGTTATATTGTGTCTCTTTTTGCTAGGTCTGAACTGCTTTGATGTCATCTTGTGAGTCCTTGTGGTAGTTTAGCATGTCTTTGAAGTCATCTTGTGTCTCTTTTTGCTACTTCTGAACATCTTTGACATCATCCTGTGTCTCTTTGTGGTACTTTAGCTTGTCTTTGAAGTTACATTGTCTCTTTGTGCTTGTTCTTCACTGCTTTGAAGTCATCCTGTATCTCTTTGTGGTAGTTTAGCATGTCTTTGAAGTCATATTGTGCCTCTTTGTGCTACTTCTGAACTGCTTTGAAGTCATCTTGTGTCTCTTTGTGGTAGTTTAGCATGTCGTTGAAGTCATATTGTATCTCTTAGTGGTAGTTTAGCATGTCCTTGAAGTCTTCTTGTGTCTCTTTGTGGTAGTTTATCATGTCCTTAAATTCATCTTGTGTGTCCTTGTGTTAGTTCTGAACTGCTTTAATGTCATCTTGTCAGTCTTTGTGGTAGTTTAGCATGTCTTTGAAGTCATATTGTGTCTCTTTGTGCTACTTCTGAACTGCTTTGAATTCATCTTGTGTCTCTTTGTGGTAGTTTAGCATGTCTTGAAAGTCATCTTGTGTGTCTTTATGCTACTTCTGAAGTGCTTTGAAGTCATATTGTTTCTCTTCATGCTAGTTCTGAACATCCTTGACATTATCGTGTGTCTCTTTGTGGTAGTTTAGCATGTCTTTGAACTTATATTGTGTCTATTTGTGCTCGTTCTTAACTGCTTTGAAGTCATCCTGTCTCTTTTTGTGGCAGTTTAGCATGTCTTTGAAGTTATATTGTGTCTCTTCGTGCTAGTTCTGAACATCCTTGACATCATCCGTGTCTCTTTGTGGTAGTTTAGCATGTCTTTGAAGTCATCTTGTTTCTCTTTGTGGCAGTTTGTGTCTTTAAAGTTCTTGTGTCTTTGTGCTACTTTGAACTGCTTTGAAGTCATCCTGTGTCTCTTTGTGGCAGTTTAGCATGTCTTTGAAGTTATATTGTGTCTCTTTGTGCTAGTTCTGAACTGCTTTGATGTCATCCTGTGTCTCCTTGTGGTAGTTTAGCATGTCTTTGAAGTCATCTTGTTTCTCTTTGTGGTAGTTTAGCATGTCTTTGAAGTTATATTGTGTCTATTTGTGCTAGTTCTTCACTGCTTTGAAGTCATCCTGTGTATCTTTGTGGTAGTTTAGCATGTCTTTGAAGTCATCTTGTTTCTCTTTGTGGTAGTTTAGCATGTCTTTGAAGTTATATTGTGTCTCTTTGTTAGTTTAGCATGTCCTTATATTGTGTTCTAGTTTAACTGCTTTGAAGTCATCCTGTGTCTCTTTTGTGGTAGTTTAGCATGTCTTTGAAGTTATATTGTGTCTCTTTGTGCTAGTTCTGAACTGCTTTGAAGTCATCTTGTGTCTCTTTGTGGTAGTTTAGCATGTCTTTGAAGTCATATTGTGTCTCTTTGTGCTAGTTCTGAACATCTTTGACGTCATCCTGTGTCTCTTTGTGGTAGTTTAGCATGTCTTTGAAGTTATAATGTGTCTCTTTGTGCTAGTTCTTAACTGCTTTGAAGTCATATTGTATCTCTTTGTGGTAGTTTAGCATGTCTTTGAAGTCATCTTGTGTCTCTTTGTGGTAGTTTAGCATGTCTTTGAAGTTATATTGTGTCTCCTTGTGCTAGTTCTGAACTGCTTTGAAGTCATCCTGTGTCTCTTTGTGGTAGTTTAGCATGTCTTTGAAGTCATATTGTGTCTCTTTGTGCTACTTCTGAACTGTCTCTTTGAATTCATCATCCTGTGTCTCTTTGTGGTAGTTTAGCATGTCTTTGAAGTCATATTGTGTCTTTTTGTGCTAGTTCTGAAGTGCTTTGAAGTCATATTGTGTCTCTTTGTGCTAGTTCTGAACATCTTTGAAGTCATCCTGTGTCTCTTTGTGGTAGTTTAGCATGTCTTTGAACTTATATTGTGTCTATTTGTGCTAGTTCTTAACTGCTTTGAAGTCATCCTGTGTCTCTTTGTGGTAGTTTAGCATGTCTTTGAAGTTATATTGTGTGTCTTTGTGCTAGTTCTGAACTGCTTTGATGTCATCCTGTGTCTCTTTGTGGTAGTTTAGCTTGTCTTTGAAGATATATTGTCTCTTTGTGCTAGTTCTTCACTGCTTTGAAGTCATCCTGTGTCTCTCTTTGTGGTAGTTTAGCATGTCTTTGAAGTTATATTGTGTCTATTTGTGCTAGTTCTTCACTGCTTTGAAGTCATCCTGTGTCTCTTTGTGGTAGTTTAGCATGTCTTTGAAGTTATATTGTGTCTCTTTGTGCTAGTTCTTCACTGCTTTGAAGTCATCTTGTGTCTCTTTGTGGTAGTTTAGCATGTCTTTTAAAGTCATATTGTGTCTCTTTGTGGTAGTTTAGCATGTCTTTGAAGTCATATTGTGTCTCTTTGTGGTAGTTTAGCATGTGTCTTTGAATTCATATTGTGTCTCTTTGTGTTAGTTCTGAACTGCTTTGAAGTCATCCTGTGTCTCTTTGTGGTAGTTTAGCATGTCTTTGAAGTTATATTGTGTCTCTTTGTGCTACTTCTGAACTGCTTTGATGTCATCTTGTGTCTCTTTGTGGTAGTTTAGCATGTCTTTGAAGTCATCTTGTGTCTCTTTGTGCTACTTCTGAAGTGCTTTGAAGTCATATTGTGTCTCTTTGTGGTAGTTCTGAACATCCTTGACATCATCCTTGTGTCTCTTTGTGGTAGTTTAGCATGTCTTTGAACTTATATTGTGTCTATTTGTGCTAGTTCTTAACTGCTTTGAAGTCATCCTGTGTCTCTTTGTGGTAGTTTAGCATGTCTTTGAAGTTATATTGTGTCTCTTTGTGCTAGTTCTTAACTGCTTTGAAGTCATCCTGTGTCTCTTTGTGGTAGTTTAGCATGTCTTTGAAGTCATCTTGTGTCTCTTTGTGGTAGTTTAGCATGTCTTTGAAGTTATATTGTGTCTCTTTGTGCTAGTTCTTGAACATGCTTTGAAGTCATCCTGTGTCTCTTTGTGGTAGTTTAGCATGTCTTTGAAGTTATATTGTGTCTCTTTGTGCTAGTTCTTAACTGCTTTGAAGTCATCCTGTGTCTCTTTGTGGTAGTTTAGCATGTCTTTGAAGTTATATTGTGTCTCTTTGTGCTAGTTCTGAACATCTTTTGACGTCATCCTGTGTCTCTTTGTGGTAGTTTAGCATGTCTTTGAACTTATATTGTGTCTCTTTGTGCTAGTTCTTAACTGCTTTGAAGTCATCCTGTGTCTCTTTGTGGTAGTTTAGCATGTCTTTGAAGTCATATTGTGTCTCTCTTTGTGCTAGTTTAGCATGTGCTTTGAAGTCATCATGTGTGTCTCTTTGTGGTAGTTTAGCATGTCTTTAAATTCATATTGTGTCTCTTTGTGCTAGTTCTGAACTGCTTTGAAGTCATCCTGTGTCAGTCTTTTGTGGTAGTTTAGCATGTCTTTGAAGTTATATTGTGTCTCTTTGTGCTACTTCTGAACTGCTTTGAATTCATCTTGTGTGTCTTTGTGGTAGTTTAGCATGTCTTGAAAGTCATCTTGTGTGTCTTTATGCTACTTCTGAAGTGCTTTGAAGTCATATTGTTTCTCTTCGTGCTAGTTCTGAACATCCTTGACATCATCCTGTGTCTCTTTGTGGTAGTTTAGCATGTCTTTGAACTTATATTGTGTCTATTTGTGCTCGTTCTTAACTGCTTTGAAGTCATCCTGTGTCTCTTTTGTGGCAGTTTAGCTTGTCTTTGAACTTATATTGTGTCTATTTGTCTAGTTTTGTGCTCGTTCTTAACTGCTTTGAAGTCATCCTGTGTCTCTTTGTGGCAGTTTAGCATGTCTTTGAAGTTATATTGTGTCTCTTTGTGCTAGTTCTGAACTGCTTTGATGTCATCCTGTGTCTCCTTGTGGTACTTTAGCTTGTCTTTGAAGATATATTGTCTCTTTGTGCTAGTTCTTCACTGCTTTGAAGTCTTCCTATGTCTCTTTGTGCTAGTTTAGCATGTCTTTGAACTTATATTGTGTCTATTTGTGCTAGTTCTTAACTGCTTTGAAGTCATCCTGTGTCCCTTTGTGGTAGTTTAGCATGTCTTTGAAGTCATCTTGTTTCTCTTTGTGGTAGTTTAGCATGTCTTTGAAGTTATATTGTGTCTATTTGTGCTAGTTCTTCACTGCTTTGAAGTCATCCTGTGTATCTTTGTGGAAATTTAGCATGTCTTTGAAGTTACATTGTGTCTCTTTGTGCAATTTCTTCACTGCTTTGAAGTCATCTTGTGTCTCTTTGTTGTAGTTTAGCATGTCTTTAAAGTCGTATTGTGTCTCTTCATGCTAGTTCTGAACATCTTTGACGTCATCCTGTGTCTTTTTGTGGTAGTTTAGCATGTCTTTGAACTTATATTGTGTCTCTTTGTGCTAGTTCTTAACTGCTTTGAAGTCATCCTGTATCTCTTAGTGGTAGTTTAGCATGTCCTTGAAGTCTTCTTGTGTCTCTTTGTGGTAGTTTAGCATGTCCTTAAATTCATCTTGTGTGTCCTTGTGTTAGTTCTGAACTGCTTTAATGTCATCTTGTCAGTCTTTGTGGTAGTTTAGCATGTCTTTGAAGTCATATTGTGTCTCTTTGTCCTACTTCTGAACTCCTTTGAATTCATCTTGTGTCTCTTTGTGGTAGTTTAGCATGTCTTGAAAGTCATCTTGTGTGTCTTTATGCTACTTCTGAAGTGCTTTGAAGTCATATTGTTTCTCTTCGTGCTAGTTCTGAACATCCTTGACATCATCCTGTGTCTCTTTGTGGTAGTTTAGCATGTCTTTGAACTTATATTGTGTCTATTTGTGCTCGTTCTTAACTGCTTTGAAGTCATCCTGTGTCTCTTTGTGGTAGTTTAGCATGTCTTTGAAGTTATATTGTGTCTCTTTGTGCTAGTTCTTCACTGCTTTGAAGTCATCCTATGTCTCTTTGTGGTAGTTTAGCATGTCTTTGAAGTTATATTGTGTCTATTTGTGCTAGTTCTTAACTGCTTTGAAGTCATCCTGTGTCTCTTTGTGGTAGTTTAGCATGTCTTTGAAGTTATATTGTGTCTCTTTGTGCTAGTTCTGAACTGCTTTGAAGTCATATTGTGTCTCTTTTGTGGTAGTTTAGCATGTCTTTGAAGTCATATTGTGTGTCTTTTTGCTAGTTTAAATGCTTTGAAGTCATATTGTCCCTTCGTGTAGTTCTTAACTGCTTTGAAGTTATCCTGTGTCTCTTCGTGGTAGTTTAACATGTCTTTGAAGTCATATTGTGTCTCTTAGTGGTAGTTTAGCATGTCTTTAAAATCATCTTGTGTCTCTTTGTGCTACTTCTGAAATGCTTTTTAGTCATCCTGTGTCTCTTTGTGGTAGTTTAGCATGTCTTTGAAGTTATATTGTGTCTCTTTTTGCTAGGTCTGAACTGCTTTGATGTCATCTTGTGAGTCCTTGTGGTAGTTTAGCATGTCTTTGAAGTCATCTTGTGTCTCTTTTTGCTACTTCTGAACATCTTTGACATCATCCTGTGTCTCTTTGTGGTACTTTAGCTTGTCTTTGAAGTTATATTGTCTCTTTGTGCTTGTTCTTCACTGCTTTGAAGTCATCCTGTATCTCTTTGTGGTAGTTTAGCATGTCTTTGAAGTCATATTGTGCCTCTTTGTGCTACTTCTGAACTGCTTTGAAGTCATCTTGTGTCTCTTTGTGGTAGTTTAGCATGTCTTTAAAGTCGTATTGTGTCTCTTCCTGCTAGTTCTTAACATCTTTGACGTCATCCTGTGTCTTTTTGTGGTACTTTAGCATGTCTTTGAACTTATATTGTGTCTCTTTGTGCTTATTCTTCACTGCTTTGAAGTCATCCTGTGTCTCTTTGTGGTAGTTTAGCATGTCTTTGAAGTCATATTGTATCTCTTAGTGGTAGTTTAGCATGTCCTTGAAGTCTTCTTGTGTCTCTTTGTGGTAGTTTATCATGTCCTTAAATTCATCTTGTGTGTCCTTGTGTTAGTTCTGAACTGCTTTAATGTCATCTTGTCAGTCTTTGTGGTAGTTTAGCATGTCTTTGAAGTCATATTGTGTCTCTTTGTGCTACTTCTGAACTGCTTTGAATTCATGTGTCTCTTTGTGGTAGTTTAGCATGTCTTTGAAGTTATATTGTGTCTCTTTGTGAAAGTTCTGAACATCTTTGACGTTATCCTGTGTCTCTTTGCTGTAGTTTACCATGTCTTTAAAGTCATCTTGTGTGTCTTTTTGCTACTACTAAAAACGCTTTGAAGTCATATTGTGTCTCCTTGTGGTAGTTCTTAACTGCTTTGAAGTCATCCTGTCTCTCTCTGTGGTAGTTCTTCACTGCTTTGAAGTCATCCTGTGTCTCTCTGTTGTAGTTTAGCATGTATTTAAAGTCATCTTGTGCCTCCTTCTGGTAGTTTAGCATGTCTTTAAAGTTATCTTGTGTGTCTCTTTGTGCTAGTTCTGAACTGCTTTGATGTCATCCTGTGTCTCTTTGTGGTACTTTAGCTTGTCTTTCAAGATACATTGTCTCTTTGTGCTGGTTCTTCACTGCTTTGAAGTCATCCTATGTCTCTTTGTGGTAGTTTAGCATGTCTTTTAACTTATATTGTGTCTATTTGTGCTAGTCCTTAACTGCTTTGAAGTCATCCTGTGACTCTTTGTGGTAGTTTAGCATGTCTTTGAAGTCATCTTGTTTCTCTTTGTGGTAGTTTAGCATGTCTTTGAAGTTATATTGTGTCTATTTGTGCTAGTTCTTCACTGCTTTGAAGTCATCTTGT